>JAGGAP010000087.1:0-91008 GCA_017657235.1 Termitomyces sp. T73sscA | reverse complement strand
TTGATCTTTTGAAAAGATATAACGCAAGCGTTCTTTCAGAACCGGATCTTCTTCGAAACAACCTAAGTTGTAAAGAATCATCGGAGGCAAATCGCGCTTCTCATGCACTGACGATAAATCAAGTTTGACCATGTCAGGATTGGCGGTAGACTTGAAAGTCCAAAGGGGTGACAAAATTACACCGTTCACTAAACTCTTGAGATTTTCAGATATTTGTCGTAAGATCTCGGGCACTTCATTTCCGCGCTTTAAACACTCCGAAATCTCTCGAGGGCGAGCAAGTTCTATAGATTGAATTGCGTGAATCGACGATAAATTAGAAATTCTGAGGCTACTCGCGGAGGCATCTCTCCCAAACTTCGTCAAAATTCCCGGTCCCCCTTGCTTCTTCAACTTGACGACAAAGCTGTTCACTTCTATGCAGTAAAAATGCAAATGACTCGGGCGAGTCAAGTCTGAATTCAGTAGAGGTATCGATCTTGATGGAATTAGGACATAAGAAGCTAAGAAGCTCAGCGGCAGCATTCTGATCCACGATGCCTTCTTACTTCGACATGGACGTTGAATAGAAGACCCTGCTGATTTGAACTTCAAACAACAAAGAGTCAAATTCAATTTGAAGTTGCGCGCAGTCGGCTTATCTCAAGCAAACGAGCCTTTGTTAATGATCAGTGTAAGCTTGCAGCTCAAAGCAGTTCAGTTGACCACGGAGTTTGAATCATGAATTGATTCCGGTCGTTCGTGCTCGGACCACGCCGGGAAAATGGTTTGTTTCCGCTGACCCCTCTTCCATCAATCAGATCACGATTGTCATGTCATATTGACTTGATCCTCAAATTTCAAATCCTGGTCACCATGACCTGAACCGTACTTATTAGACTTCCCACACAGACAAGGCGGTTTATCAAGAGCCCTTCAATGGCACTGCATCTCGCCAATTCTCTCTCCGTCGAACGCTCCGGTCGATGGCAGGCATCGGATGGTGGTGCACTCGTTGCGTCTTGGTGTGGAGCTTCCCTCAAGTTCTTACATACTGGCCGAACCTTGAGCATCAGAACTGGACCGCGAACTGAGCGGAAGGATAGATTCAATGGAGGGACTCCAATGGTAGCTTGTGTCATCTCTCAGGATTCAGAAAACGAAGAAATAGCGCTTTATGATCTCGAGCCCTCGCAGACCAAGGATCTGTTTGTTGCCAGGTCGGAAGACGAGGTAGGGAAACGAAGGACAGTCGAGCTTACCCTGATAGATTGGTCATCTGTTCTGGAGATTGAGGCATTCATGACTCCATCTGTAGGTACATTCCTTTCTTGCTGAATACGTTTCTATTCATAGCTTATAACTCGAGTTAGGTGGATGACATTAGTCGTCCACTGCACATCCATCATGTCCGCTCGCTTCACATCGGCGACTCAATTTCATGCGGTTTCAGTGATGGTTGCGTACCGATTCCTCGAGGTTGCTTGGATGCATTTCCATTCGTAGTAAGAGATACTTTACGAAAAGAAGGAGTTGTGATGGAGATCGACATGGTCGCTTTCCCTGGTGCATCATTGACCGATCCAACAGAAGAGGAGATCGACTCAGAAGGGAATTCACCCAAAGGAATGCAGACGAGGTTCTCATACGTATGTTTCCTCACTGACTTACTTATCAATCTCATCTGCTTTGTAGGCTTCGCCGTGGTCAAACCTAGGCTATGAAGGTGAACAATTACCTACAGATATTCTGGTCGTGGCTCTGGGTAACTTCTTTATGCTCTCCCTCGTGAAGCACTGATGAAATACGATTGATACAGGCACAAATGACAATGCCCGAGGTGTGGAGCCTTTTCAATATCAGGCTTCCCTTTTTGCCCTTGTCTCAAAGCTACATGAACGAAATGTCAATTCATTGAAAAGCATCGTAATTTTGGTATTCTCGCACTTGTATCCGCTTAATGGTGGCACTTATATCTACTGTTCAGCATCCATTTCCCGATTTTATTGATGATGACCAGCCAAACGGAAACTCATCATTTGTAGCCCATATTCCATCTTTCATAGACTTCCTTCGCACTCGCTTACCAAACGTCGCTATCTCTGCTTTTGATATTGGAAAGGGAATTCGAGAGGAGGACACTATGGATGGTTTACATCCCACCGTTAACGGCCACGCCATCCTTGCGGCGGCTTGGTTAGATAAAACGAGAGCGATCATAAAGAGTATGCTTAATGACCGTGAGGGCATTGTCGACTCTTGTACGACACGATGACTGCCTACTAGTATGATCAGTGTGCTCAAAGCTTCCCGTGACTTGAAGTTAGTGCGCGCATCACTCTCTTGAAGAGTGTCACAAACGTCAGACGCAGTCGCTGTATGTATGTAGAACCTTGGAAACCCTTTTGGGCAAAATTTGAATTCCGTTGTTGATCCATCTTTAAAGTCATACAAGGAGTCCTAAGGAGTCGGATCTGAACAACCTGAGATACATACATATAACTCATGCACATACAGTGAATTTTGGTTCACAAATAAGCGTTAAGCCCCCCTCCGATAAATACTTCCTTAATTTGCAACACATTTCATTCGATCTCTCCTAGTTCTTGGCAACCGCTTCCCTCCAAACGCTTGCACTTTCAACTTCATCTCTGGAAGCAGACATTATAAGCATCTACCAATCGCTCTCATCATCGATTGCGCAATTTTTACAGCAAACGACGTCGTTTTCATATAAGGACGGAGTATATACCGGCATGGTCTCAGGCATCACGGCAATCACGCCGAGAATATTTCCGCTCATATATCTTGATAGAGTTCTTGGCGACGACTTACACATAAGTTCTACAACTACATGGTAAGTCAAAGTAACACTATCAAATAGTAAGTATCTCTCAGTGTTGTGGCGACAACGACTGAGGTGATGGTCACAGAATACGTACGCATAAATGTTCGTAGAGTAATGTTACTCGAACATACTAGTAGTACAGCGAAAATGATTGAGAAGCTAGTCCTCGAGCGCGTGAGCTTCACAGTGAGAGCAAGAGGCAATAGAGAGAATAAATTACACAGCGAGACACAAATAGACTATCGGTGGCATGCGATGCACGAGCGTTCCGGAAGAAAACTTAGGAATGGTAAAGACCAAGAAAGTAAACGGTGGCGTCGGTTTGCGGACCGACAGTGGATAGAGTCGCGCTTGTGATTCCATCAGTTGTGGAAGTGTATATTTCGCAAGTAGAAACTAGGCCATGATGCTGGTTCGAAGCTTGGAGTGCGTTCGGTACAGATGATTGCTGAGTTTTCAGGACTTTTTATGAGTTTGATGAAAAACTCCGCTCCAAGCCTTTTTGAGGACTTGTTGTCGGATGTTAACTCGATGCGTGAGGCCGGAAGAGTGTGGTTAGGTAAGGTTAGTTGCGGGTAGAAGCTTAAGGAGTCATTGTGTAACTGGGAAGAGGCGGACTCAAAGTTCGGTCGTGTGTTTTTGCGAAAAGAAAAAGGTATTTCTTTGAGTCCGAAAAGTTCTCGAGCGCCGGATTTCCCTCCAGAGAGAGAGAGGAACCGGAAGACTCAAGCTAACTACTGGGGACTGTAAGGATAAGTAGTGTAGTAGATAGGTAGAATGAAGGATTGAATAGGGATGGGGGTGGGTGACAAAAGACGCGTAACGTGGATCTAGCGAGTACGTGCGCTGCGAGCGCAATGTGAGACGATGGTAAGTAGGTAGTAAGTAATGACTTACCTGCGAGCGCAGTGTGAGACGATGAGTTGTTCAGATTGCGCTTGCAGGTATAAATGTCCTATGGAACAATGAGAAGGAGACGGTGATAATGAAAGCGAGACAAAGAGGAGACCGTGATAAGTAAAAGGGAGAGAGACAAAGCACGAACGGTGATCTAATCTGTTGCACGAATTAATCCTGAGCAAGCCCCCCATCACATCTTGCCCAATCCAATTTTGGATACCAAAAACCCACGACTGTGCGCATATGACATTATAAAAGGTGTCTTTTGGCAGGCCGTATGGTACTTACTGCTCTCCCACAATGTCGACGAACTCACTGAGCTTGCTGTCTGCCTTGTACACTCCTAATCATACACTCATCTCGGCTGTCTTGGCTATCGTCTTTGCTTCGCGGATTATTAAGCTACTCAAGGGTCTACGTGTGAATACAGTCTGTAACAAACCTTGACTTGTCACTTATTATCTTGCATTAGTCCGTGAGTTTCCTGCATGGCTTTCGCGTACCCTTTTGTTCTGTAACCCCTCCTGGGGCCCTCATTCCTACGACTTGGTGGAATCCTGGTATCCGCAGCAGCTGGAACTGGCGCACGAGATGTGAGTCAATAAAGTAAAAGTTATAGCATACTTATAGCACTTAGTATATAAGGCTGGAGAAACTTTTTCCTTGGTGCCATTTCTTGTTGGCCCACCGACATTATACACCTCTAATCTCGAAGTCATGAGGCAAATTCTTACAGGTGACCGCAAAACAAGCTGGCAGAAGAAGGAAGACGTGTTGATATTGTGAGTAATTCAGGACTTCTTGTTGTCTTCATATGTTTTTGCCATGTGTCCTTGGATATTTGGAATCTTTCGTGTCTCTTTCATGAAGAACGAAGTAGACTGTCTGTTTCTTTGACTAGCCCTCAGAGTCATTTCATGTGTTCCTCTCTAAACGCGAGAAAAACTAACTTTTCATTTCACAGTTGGGGCACAAATCTTGTGACCTCTCAAGATGGCGAAGTTTGGCGAAGGCACAGGCGTATCGTCGGCCCCGCGTTCAACAACATGCTGTACGACATCGAATTGTTGTGCATTTGCACTCTCACCTGTTGACAGTTACCAGAAGGTCTGGGCCGATACCGTTGATCTCTATCGTCAAATGGAGGCAGCCGAAGGATGGTCGAACGAACAAATGGTCGATATTCCATCTACTGACACCCTCTCTACCAAGGTCGGTTTTCTCTCCTTAAAACAGGGCTATTACATTGCTCAATATCGCCTCCTTCGTTTCTATTGTTTGCGACGAAAGATGGCTCTTCTTGTGATCGCGAGGTGTGGGTTCGGGTTCTCTTTCGACTGGTCTGCTCCGCCTACTGGCCCGGATGGCGAGATATCTGTTCAGGAAGCACTTCGACTGCTTACCGATTCATATATAATCAGTATGATGATGCCTAAATGGATGCAGCATCTTCCGCTTCCTGGGTTCGTCGACTCTCAGTCCAGACGATTCTTGTGTTGGTTGATTATTTCGCTAGTTTTGCTAAGATCCGTCGATCAACTGCAGTTATGTCTGCGTTCATGGAACACGAGATCGCTATGCGAACGGAAGAAGTAAGGGCTGGTAGTGAGTCTTCCGAGGAACGTGTTGACGCGTTCACAATGCTTGTTCGGTCAAATGAACACGAGACGGGAAAGCTAAGGCTCAGTGATGAAGAAGTCGTGCGTAATGGAGTAATTCCAGCGAGACATTTGTTAAATATGCGGATAGATTGGGAACGTTTTTATCTTTCTTTTCGCTGGACACGGTGAATATCCCACATTTAACTGCATCTCGATGCTTACATGATCAATAATGGGTAGAAACTACTGCACACACACTTTCCGCTACTCTGGCTCTTCTGGCACTTGATCAAGATATCCAGGATGAAATCTCCCAACATGTAGTTTCTGTCATCGGCTATGACCGCGAACCTGCAAGCATATCCTTCTTTGATTCTATGGACTCTGCTCATTGCCAATTCCACAGGTGTATAACGACCACGAAAAACTTAACAAAGTTCTAGCGACATTTTATGAGGCCTTACGCTTGTTCCGTGAGTTTTCGTGTGCCTCGTAATAGCTGAACAATACCGACCGTGACATACAGCTGCAGGCTATATTATGCTACGTGAATCAGCAGAAGATACTGTTCTGAACCTTCCCAATCCAGTAGGAGAAGAGGGGAGTATGCCACTAGCAGTGCAAAAGGGCACGACAGTAAGTTTTCCCGTGCTTAAGAACGTGACATAACTCTCTATCTTCAAGGTCGTACTCGATGTGATCGGCATGCGTGAGTTTTAAATTCATCCACATGAGAGGTGCATTAGCAATTTGTCAAGAATACAACCCTCGGTATTTCGACAACCCAGATGAATTCAGGCCTTCGCGGTGGTACAACATCAATAGTGAATCAGAGGCATTTTCCGCATTTAGCATTGGGCCCAGGGCTTGCATAGGGCGCAAATTTGCGACAGTGGAAGCAACGGCATTTCTGACCATGCTACTTCGCGACTGGCATATAACCCCGATTTTTAAGGTCGGCGAGACATCTCAGGCATGGCGAGAGAGGGTCCTTTCCCAGCCTGTCATGGGATTGACGTTGGGAATAAGGGGTGCACCGGTAAGATTGACCCGGCGCCAGACGAGTACATAAAGTTCTCGGGATAGATATGGATGTCATCTGCGATTTATAGTGACTCTGCTTCTGCCGTCTTTGCTTTGACCCTCTCTCCGGCTTCCGGCTTCCGTCTTCCGCTACTGTCCAATACCCTCTATAGCGCTCGTATATCAAATTTCCCTTCCAAATTTTCTCTCCGGTCGCATGGAAACGCGATCGCGATTATGATGATCGCTTTCAAACGACTGAGGCCGCAACAGTTTCAAAATTCTGTCCTGATCCTGCTTTAACAATCTATCCATATACGTATCACGTAGTTGTGTTCTGTTCTCTTTGTCGCGGCAAATATATTCCAATTTGAACTGCTGTATATAAATCATCTTTTAATGCTGAAACATCTTTACTCTCAATACCGAGTATTCAATGCTCCCGAAAATGAGAATAAATATTTTCATTCCAGATATCCAGAGCCTTCGCTTGATGAGGTAGTCATTTCTGGACTGGTACATCCAACCAAGTGCCGCTCTTACAAAAGTTGACATTTAGTGGAGTATGTCCGTGTCGAGCGCGCGGTGGGCCCCAGGTAGACTTGCTGCGGTGACCTCTTAACAGCAGAGATGCCACATCACTTTCGAAGAAATGGAGGTCTGACTCGGGTCTTAGTGAAGAAGTCAGGTCAGAAGAATAAAAAGAAGTGTCCTACATGACTGCGGACAGCCTCATACAGAAAATGATGTCTGATGAGTTTACCTATGGTCCAAAGAGCCTATCTTAAAGCGCACGTGAATTATGACAACAGGAACACGGATAAGTAACGAAAAAATAGACACAGGCTTCCCCTTAATGAACTCAAAAATCCAGGTAATCCCTCCCCGAGGCCCAGGCGCCACCTCCAGTCCCACCAACCCCATACGGATCATCCACCGCACCTGTCGCTTCCACGTCCTTGAACGAGAACTCTCTCTTGAACTTCGCCTCAAGCGAGGACATCGTACCAATGAGCTTCGTGCAGGCCTGCTCTAGGACTTCCTGCGGTGTAGCTGTGCCGTCGGTTTGGAGCTTGATGAGGAAGTACGGATGGAGGGGGTGGGGGACTTTGTAGCCTGCAAAGAGGACCTGGGGCATCGACAGGAGTTGGCTGGTTGGAGGAGGGTCAGTGTGAGTATGATGGCAGAGGGAGAGGGGTGATCTACGCGCGAAGCATATTTCCGAGGGTATGGTCTTGTTTGACGACTTTAAATGTCGCTGCGTTGGGGATCTTGGTGTCTTCTGTGACTTCTACCCTGGAGGCCAGAGGTCTTTAGTATGGCGCTAGGTGAGTATGAAAGGAAATTCTTGGACGTACGGCTTCTCGCCATCTTCGAGGACATAGAGTTCGAAACGATTCGGTGCGTTCATATTCAACGGAAGATACTATCCTGAATGAAAACATATCAGGACGATGGAAATATAGAAAGCAGAATAAAGCTTACCGAGGAAGCGTTATCTGTCGTAATCCTCGTGCTGGTAACTGAGTAGAACCAAGTCAACATCCATAGATATCTCGAGCAATATAGGATAGAAAAAGAACAATACGTCCTGGAAGGCCACCCTCTGCAAACAGTTGTCACACGTCTTCTTTACGAAGCACACCTCCTCAGGCAATATGAGAAGGGTAGAAGAGATCGCCTGCCATAAACGTCAAAGTAGGCATCAAATCCCAGAGAAGGAATTGAGACGAATAGACGCGTATCACAAGGCGCATCTCGGTCTCGTGTAGAGCGCTGGATGTGAAAACAAAAACACGCCCAGAGGTGCAGACGCTTAGTGTGTATGGCAAACAAGCGCTCACCTGTGTCACAATTGATTGACTCTACAAAGGTAGTTTAGAAACGAACGTTCAGCTGGCCAATATCCTGCCTATGATATTCAGGCCTTACGAATAGAGGCGTAGAGCACCTATATGGGCTGGTGTCAACGCGACTGCGCGATAACAAAATGGTATTGGATTGGGATTGGACGGACGAAGTGCCAAAAGAACTGTATGATACTGACAAGCAAGTGTACGTAGATGGTAGGCCAGACAGTCCGTCGTTCTCCCAGGAGTCTGTGGTAAGACACGGATGCAACCCTGTGAAAGAAAGACAGAGTTAGTCGAATGTGTTGAACGAAGATGGCAAGAATCAGCGAAAAAGTTGCGATCATCTATTCAAGCGCGTATGCTGAAGTCACCGACAATAAATATGGCATATGCCCATCACGGAGAGAACAGCCCAGGAGAAAGAAACTCACAAGTTAGGAAAGGAAGGGGAACAACTAGGCAAAGAACAGGAAAAAAAAAACACAAGTTCCTTTGTTTACCCTTGTTTGGAAAGTGGCGTCAAATTTCGCAGATACCAATTGTGCTGTGCCCGTTGCAGCCCGTCACCCCGCCAAACCCTCCTCAAGGTATGTCCCTCTGCCCCCTTGCCGTCGTCTAGTCACCCGGAAGCATCCATGGACCTCCCACTCTCCTTCCATGTAAATTTGGGCTCGAAATGTTGGAATCTGGGCTGGATCGCATGAGGGAACTTTGGATGGCATTGATGGCTTCTTGGTATTTTTGGGAAGGGAGACTGACTTGCCTTTGTCTGCACGTAGAAAACAATGCCGACACATTTGTCGAAGACCCGCAAGCATCGTGGACACGTCTCGCACGGTCATGGTCGTGTAGGAAAGCACCGCAAGCATCCCGGTGGTCGTGGTCTTGCTGGTGGTCAGCACCACCACCGGTGCGTTTCGTTTCTCTCAATTTAGTGCTACAAGACATGTTCTGACGGCTTCCGCAGTACCAACTTTGATAAGTACCATCCTGGTTACTTCGGTAAAGTTGGTATGCGTCACTTCCACCTCACGCGCAACCAGTACTGGCGCCCGATTATCAACGTCGACAAGCTATGGACTCTCGTGCCTTCGGCTGAGAAGGCGGGTCTCACGGAGAACTCTGAGGTTGTTCCCGTTATTGATACCCTCAAGCACGGGTACGGAAAGGTGTTGGGCAACGGATTGTGCGTTTTATTTGAACCTTCGTCTCGCGAATGTTTATCTGATATTGGAGCAGACTTCCCAAGCTTCCCTTCATTGTAAAAGCGCGCTTCGTGTCAAAAAAGGCAGAGTAAGTGTGATTTATCCGTGGGTGCTGCGGGGTGCTGATGTCTGGTGATAGGCGCAAGATCAAGGAGGCTGGTGGAGTTGTTTCGCTGATTGCATGAGCGTAGAGATAACTTGCTGTTATAATTTTGCTTTCTATGTTATGAACAAGCCCATGCATACATGCCCACCTGCACAAGTCCGAGTAAGACACTATAAGCATCAGCCGATCTCGATCATCAAACTTGCCGAGATTCTTAGACAGCAGAAATCCCGCGTAAGCTTTCTCACCACAAATCTACTTTTGCCCACCATGAGTCTTGCTGCCTGGTGTAAGTTTTCCCTCTTCGCCCGCCATGCCCCTCATACACATTCCTGTAGACACCGCATCGTATGTGGCGAGGAACATCCCTCGTACACAGCGGCCTGACCCCCCACGACCAGCAAAGGAGAAGAAAACTCACGAGGCCCTTTTTGGTCCCAACATCGGCATAGTGAGCAGCGGGCCTGCGTGGACCGCCGCCTCAGAAAAGAGAGTCTTGACGGACGAATTGACACCTGAAGTCGTCACCAACTGGGTTGAAAAAAGCAAAGATGTCCGTTGTCGCGTGCTCTATTGTGATTGATCTTGGCTCATCATTGTGCTGATCAACAACAGGCATCGCAACCTACTACTACTCTTCAAGCCCTCGTCAATCTTAAACGTCCAACGCTGCGTCTCTCACCGCTGACGTCTGAGGATTCCACTCCAGACCATCACCATCACGGACTCGAATTTGAATTTGACTGTGATGCGCCCAGGTGTGGCATATATGTGCACGTATTGCTGCCCAAGGATCATCCCGAAGCGCCCACGACAGCCTCTTCGTCAGGTCTATCAAAGTTCCTTGTATTTGAAACCGTTGTCGACGGTGGTTTCGGCAAGTTCCTGAAATTAGAACAGGGTGCTTTGCTAGAATTGGGCCGGTTCGAGTACACACCATCCAGTGCCTCCACTGGTGAAGCATCATCAACAGGTGATCACGTCCGTAGCGGTACATCACCAACTCGGACCCATCCCCGTCGGCGATTCACCCACAATCCTTTCCGCAAGCACGCCTCTCAGAACCACAGTGTTTCTGGACCTGCTCTAAGGGTCCTTGATCCAGATCCTACTCAAGCGACAGATGATAAGGGAAAAGACGAAACTTTGGAAGGTGTTCGTGTGACTATTCGGCTTGCCGCACTCGATACTCAGGGCACGGAGCTCGCATCCCCCAATGAACAGGTGACGTATCTTCACGTTATTCGCTTTGGGGCGCGGCCGGAGAATGAGACCGGAGATGAAGATACCCGACCGTGGGTTGTAAAGGTCGCCAAAAGGGAGGCAACGGTAAGTCGAGTTCCGTGGTCTATATTTATAAATATATCTGACTAATCCAATGCAGATTGGACCACATACGTTCCATCTGCATGAGATATATGGTTTGACCTCGCCTTCGACGGCACCACATGCGCCTACGCATACCTCGGACCATACATACCCTCCACCAGTCACGCCCTCTGATGCAAACGCTGTGGCGTTACCCTCAGGGACGGAGGAGGAAATGCAATCAGAGTGCCTCTTGTGCCTTTCGTCCCCGCGTGAGGTTGTGCTTCTGCCGTGTCGTCACCTCGTCGCTTGTAAGGAATGTGCGCTGAACATGGTCGAGTTTGGTGCAGGAGGAAACATCACACAGGCTACAGAGGGCGAGCCAGAGCCTACGGCGGATCCTTCCGCCAACACCACTAGCCCCACTGCAACGGCAGAAAGTGATGCTGCATCTCCAGCTGCATCTCCCGCTGCCGCTACACCACCTACCCCTACAGCAGCACCTGCGGCACCTGGGACTAATGTTCGCAGAAAGAGAAAGGCAAAGGGGTGGTTCTGCCCTGTGTGTCGCCAACGTGAGTTGCCCCTTTCTCTTACAAACCGGATGTTGACTAAAGTCAATTCCTAGCGTACACGTCTCTTCTTCGAATAACGACTCAACCACCACCAACACAGGAGCGGCTACACAAGGAGGCAGCCGCTGCGGAGACAACTGCTGCGGCCGAGACAAACAATAACGCCACTGCGCCGGCGCCTGAGAACGGCAATATCAATAACGGAGGCATATTGAACTTGCGACCGGCGTTCCTCCGTTTCAACATTAGGGGAGCACCGCTGCCGCCTGGCGATATTGAGAGCCAGACGGCGACGGCACGGGTGGGCGCCTAGGACAAGTATGGTCAGCCATTTTGGGAATGCCAAACTCTGCATTAGGATTATTGTGAGGATGTCTTTGTAAGATAAATGTACAATATGTTATGGGACATTTTCGGATGCCTCCTTTATACTTTCTTTATGATACGGCTTTTTACTTTCATTGTTCTTGTCCCTGTGGCGCCTTCGACAGTTCTTTCATAATTTACGTGTGTTTATATATATAATAACTTGCTCTGTAGAAGGAGGAATAGATGACCGGCGAGGTCCATATGATAATTATTTTGTAAAATACATAACAGGGAAATCGATACAGTCGTGGGGTATATCTGGACAGACACCAGTTTTTACCGTAGAGGATGGAACAGCACCCCAAAGGTCGCCACAATGAGCGCACCGAAGAGGACTGACACAAGGCAAGTACCAATCCGCGAGATGGGGAACAGTCCGCCAACCAAGGCCTTTTGTATCGTGAAATATCTAGCAACCCCTGTGGTTTGTCCTTGAGGGTCTTGCCGCAATACAGAAATCAAGGCTAACTCACCAACGAAAAGCGTAAACAATGCAATGACAACGGCTGTGGCGCCGAGTGGCCGTGCCCAAGCCTCTACGCGTCTTTTGCGGATAGAGGTGTGACCGACTGGAGTGGCGTCTGAGTAATACTCTGCGACACTCAGAATCTGCGCTAAAGCTAGGACTCGCGCGTGAAGTCGTTGCTTCTCGACAAGAAGGACAAAAGACGCACCGACACCTGCAGAAGCAATCGCGAGACTCGTCCGAACGTACGCAAGGAATGTGCGCTCCGATGCGAGATGGTCACGCGCCACGCTGCCGGAATTCACTAGGGCTAGAGATATGTCGGATGTATTTGGGCGGGAGTATGAGTCAAAGTGAGACGATCCTGCTGCTTTGAATCCTAGAACGGCGTGCAGGAGACCTTGCGCGGACTGGTCGGGTTGATCTGGGGACTCTGCGGTAAGATAAGATCCGAAGCATTGGACATGATGAACACACTCGTCCGCTCCGAAAATGTTTCGTCCTCCTCGTCCCTGGTGTCAGGATGCCCGTTTGTTCTTTTTATGAGCGAAGTTCCCTCTGAAACAGTCGTACTCGCCGCTTGATTAGTTTTCGGAGAATCTTGCAATGTTCCATGACCACTGTCAGATGCGGATCCGTCGGTGTATGGCTGTCTATGTGACATAGCTTGAGGTACCAACTCAATGTAATCGATGACGCTTGCAGCATCTCTGTATGGCGCAACGAGAGACGAGAAAACGCAATCCTTGATCCGGGTTTTACACGTGACCTACAATGAGGACGACGCGTTCTGACGCGTCTTTGTCACTAAACATTCTAGAGGCCGATACGCAGGGTTTCAATGACCAGCTATGAGTAGTATGTCAACCTATGAACTTCCAGAATTCTGAGAGGTACACAAATTACCGTTCAACTACCCAGGCCAGCTTTAGAGTTACTCTGGTAACCGTTCAGGGACTTCGGTGCACTCGATTTCAGGTCCACAGGGTGCCAATCCCAAAAGATCTGTACACCTTTCACTATGCCATGGTGCCACACATCAAGTTAGTTACGCCACTCACGCTGGTATTTCCGCTCTAATAGTTCAAGCTCGGCTCACAGTCGCTCTCTCCTTCCTCTAGGTCATGCCTGGCGTAATACCTTCGTTTTCGCAGGAGGTTATGGCCGTGTGGCGAAATGGCATCGCGTCTGACTACGATGATGTAATCAGGAGATTGCAGGTTCGACCCTTGTCTCGGTCAATGTTGTTGGTTGCTTGCTGGGTTCATACCTCTTTTTGATGACATTTCTCAGTAGAACTCGATTGTCCAATAAGACAAAAATGCTGTCTAATATCCTAACTAATCGAATATACAGGATCTATATCTATATGCAGTAGAACGTTGGAGATAGACTTACCCGTTGGAATGCCAAAATTTGTGTTCCTACTATTTCCTCCCTCAAAATGTCCTAGTTTTCCTTGAAATTGTCAGTTTTCTATTCACCGTCGAGCCAACTCATCAGTTGAGCTTATTTGAGGGTTGATGTGGGATATCCCGAGACAACCATTGATTATATCTAATATCATACAACTAAACGATCAATCCTATTGAAATACTTGCCACAATCACTGGATGCAGGGAACAATGTAAAACAATGTAAAAATACATTAAAAATAATTCAATATTTTATTTAAATATTTTCGTCAAAGCCATAGAAAAAATATTGTAACCACTTGTCAGTGGCAGTCACAGTCTGTAGAAAGTAGCACTGTCAAAGAGTTACACATCTGTGATGGCCACTGACAAGTGGTAACAATAATCTTTCTATGGTTTTGACAAAATATTCAAATGAAATCTTGAAATCAATTGAATTTTTCTGAATTTTTACTGGTTTGCAAAAGAACATTGTTCCCTGCACCCAGTGAATGATCATTGTGAATTCGAAGTGCATTGTATATAGAAGGAATATCCAACATTTCCATGCCCACTGTAATTTATACACCTTATGCGGTGATGGGTCCAATATTTGTTATTAATTGCGAGGTAGCTTGTTTTGCGCTCTATTATGATTTGTCGTATCAGCAACTTCCCCGGAAGGTCTCCAGAGTTTGAATTCAAGTCCTCAAGAGCAGATCAAGGAGTCTAGTAGGACTGTCATCCATGTGGCCAGAATCAAAGGAGTTACCTGAAGATCTCTAAGCTTTTGCCTGCCGAAATTGTCGTGAATGCTGCGGAATGCTGTTTCCAAACGAACTCGACGGCTTTACTTTTCAAGTGAAAAGTGGATTTTCTACATAATTCTGGTTAATTCACTTTCGAGAAATTTCTCGGCAACCAACCAACCGAGGCGTGAAAACCCCTCTGTCAAAATTGAGGTCTCCAGGGACAGTCGGGTTTATCCGCCCTACACCGTACAAATGATCAAGATGCATTGGACGCTAATGACCTCAGCGCCCAGCTTCGAGAAGGAACTTCCTCGAGATTGAATCTGTCTGTTAATAGTAGTTGCGTGAGAGGACCACGATGATCCTCGGGAGGCACTCAGAAGTGGCATATCATCTAAGATTCTGGGGAAATCATGCCGCCAACAGCGGAAATTCCTCATACAGTTTGGAGCCGTGCAATACAATTTTGAAACACATCAGTGGGAGGAATCGGGAGAATGAAATGGAAAAGGGGTAAAACATTGAGGCCACACGTTCCTTGGGACGGAGATGGCGTAGATGGAGTTAGCCCAATCAAGATCTAAAATGGATTAACACTGTATTTGGAATGAATCGATACAAAGAGAGCATTGAATTCTCGCTTCAAGAGCAGAAGAGACCTAGGACACCAAACGGACTCAGCCACAAGTGTGGCGCTCGTCGTTAAACTCTGAAGAGATATAAGAGGCCCTGTTTCCGGGAAAATTCAAGGTTAGCAACAACGTCGACAATTCCCCTGCAAAATGGACTACTAGGGTCTGAGACACATATTTGTGAACGAAAGCCATGACATTCATCAATTAAATTAGGATAGTAATTACAGGATCAACGAACGGGCGGGGAGACGATCACCGCTTGAGTTGTCTCTGTTTCCGTCTCAATTTTTCTTCTTTGACTTGTTGTTTCTTAACTTGCGTCGGGCTGACGTTTAGTTCTTCGTTATCCTCCCGATCAATAGCAACTAGGTAGTCGTCAATACAAGCCTCCATTCTGGCTTGAATGAAATTCGACTCCTCTTCTTTAGTCACGAATCGGTCTTCTGCACCTAATTGCCACTGGAAATCGAATCCCCAGCCCTGCATTGGTGGATGGCAGATGACCGAGCCCGAAGATTCGACGAAGTGGAGGGGCGATGAAGTAGCAGCAATCAAGCCACCCTCTTCTCGCCACCATCGCACAAAGTATGCCGCAGCTCGAGCAGTGTCAAGTTCACCACCACGCATAATCATTCCCATACGGCGGGCAAGCTGTTCAAGGAATTCTTGCAGGTCGACAGTCGGCACAGCACCCTTCGAAAGGAGTTGAAGATAGGCCGGAGCTATGTACATGTGAGATCAATCAGCCAACAATGTTTAGACTGGAGCGAAGTAATAGAACCGTACATATGGGATTCAAGACGTTAAGCCTATACAGCAAATAAGACGCAAGTGCTTCCATGTCATATAGACCTTCTTTAATTCCCGCTACGTGAAGCGAACGTAAGAAAAGAGACTCTGAAGTGGAAACAGGCTGGGTGGATGTTACGTACCTATCAAAGCGAGTTTAACCCCTCTCTCGGCACCTTCCTCACCACGTCCCAAATAGGGCAACATAACACCGGGTGTATCAAATGCGTACACAAGCGGTTCCAATGAAACTTTGAGCCGCGTGGAAAGAGCCTGAGTTAGGCCAGGCTGGGCACCAGTTTGAAAAGCTTTCGGTGTACCTAATGCCGAAAGGTAAGGTTCGAATGGCCTAGTATTTGAAATATATTCGGATCGTACGGCCTTTGATGCCCATATTTCTCAAGGCGTTCAGTAGGGTTGATTTACCCACATTAGGCATTCCAATGACCAGAACATTGAGTTCCATGGCGTGTGGATGCTTGCGAGCTATGTCTGTAAGAAAGTTATGGTTACATGAATGCGTCCTCGTTATCTGAGTAGGAAGCACGAGAACAACATACTTACTAAAAGCTCGGAGAGGTTGCGAATATCCCGCGGCCGTTGCCAAGAAGCAAATATCATTCGTTGCTCAGGGAACTTCTTCACCATGGCATTGCGAAATGGCTGAGCGAGGAGCACTCAAACTCTTCCTCTCAGTCATAAGGCCAAAAGGCTTACCTCCATTCCCCATTCTGGAACCAGGTCTCGCTTGTTTAGTACGATTATACGCTCGCATGCTCCAGTATTCATGATGCGACGAGTGGGATTATTTGGATCCCAGCCTCGCTCTCGTCGCCATTTTTGCAGTGCACCTGGAAGTGGATACGCAAGAGCCGTCAACAAGGAGTTCATCGAAGGAGAAGGTCATGATATGACGAGACACAGAAGACAATGCTATTGCTCTGAGGACCTGAACACAGAAGACTCCCTACCGAGGCCGAGTTCTGCGTGATTTGTACAATAGTAATGCCGAACCCGAAGGGCACGCGGGAAGCAATCGAGCATACCTTCAAGGGTTCTATTGATGCTGGTCAGAGGTAGACGCGAGTCCCTGATCTCAAGTACGACATCTGTCCTGGTCAGAAGTGCTGGGAGCATTCGTGTAAACTTCATCATATGGCCAGGGAACCATGACGGCGGGGCTGGAAGGATTGGCATCGATATGTGCGTGAGTGCCATGATAGATGGTACGCGGCTGATAGAGGTGGTTTTAGGTATACACGTCCAAGGTAAAACTGGCGCAAGGTATCACAGCCGTTGCCAAAGGACGGTGAAAAGACGACTCCGAAGACGCGTTTCTTGTCTGTGCCCCGATAAAGTATAATTTGTCCAGAATTAGAGAACAAAGGGGTTCACGTTCGACACGGATAGAGAGTGATAAGTATACAGAACAAAGGAAAAATGACACAGGATGCAGTAGTATTTGGCAGTGTTGTATCAACTTGACCAAATATGATCCCAAATATCACGATGTCCATTTCCGTCATAAAGGGAAGCTTGACACGCGTAGGTAGCAATCCCCCGAAAGCGCAGCTACTGTGCTTGGGTTCAGATTGCCGATGTACTTTCTACTCGCTAAACACGCGCTCTAGCGCACATTGTGGTTTTTGTGAAAAAAAGCTTTATGGAAACCACCACCTACATATCGGCCTGATCTAAAAGCCATGACATGACAGGTTCTCCATCTTCTGCCCTTGTAGAACTTGGACATGCATAGATCTTCTGGTCTTGCGGCTACATTATTTAGACATTTTCTCACAACTTATGTCTATGGCATTTATCTTCACATGTCGTGATTGTTGAGATGCTCATAAAAAGTTCGTGTCGTCATATCGCAGCTTCCAATGTGGGCATATGAGCTGTGAAGCACTAACTCTACTCAACGGCTCCAACATGGACTAATCCTTTAACTTTCCCCCCTATGCATCGATGGAATATATCTGATTTACGAAGGTGTCGGACGAATCAATTGTTCATGTGCTGAGCCACACACAGTGTACCAGCATTATTGTGCGGCTAGCAATTTGATCAAAAGCTATACCTATACCGCTACCTGAATACATAAACTGGATCTGTCTTGTGGCTAATTTGTAGATGCCATACAAATAGGGTGTTAACATTACAATATCGTCGATGGGAAAAAACTTGATTCAATACAGTCTCATGCTATTTCGAAAATCCAGCACGGAGATAATTTTCCATAACCAGTGGTAATGGCCTATCCGGCGCGTCTCCAAGTTGACGTCTGATACGTATGCCAAACCAATGCCAAAGCACCTTTCAAACCTTTCAAACACATATGCTTTTTAAATACCAGCAGGTGGCCTGGTCTGGAGGTCTTTTGCGTTGTTTTCATTATTTTACGCTACTTGTTATGAAGGGCCTCGCGTCAATATGCTGCGGCGTCTAAAGGAGAAATACAACATCATTTCAATTGATCCGAAGACACTCGGTGAGAAGTCACGAAAAAACCCTACTTATTGCACAGCTTTCAATTACAAAAGGCTTACTAAAATGTGATGCTCTTGTCAACGGCGACGTTGTCGCTCTTCATTCCAAAGTACGCATATCCGGTTCGATTTTCCTCACGACTCCCATCAAATCGTCTTTTGTCTCCTTGAACAAGTGTCTAAATCCTGGGAGTCGAGGCCGTTGCATGAAGCTCACGTCAAAGCGATGACTAGACCAGCCACAGCGGCCAAAAATATGATTTCCAATTCAAGGCGGTGTAAGACATGCGGCCATCACGCAACTCATGCCATCCAACAGAAGAATCATGAGCCACCAGAAGTCTACTGCGCTTCTTACATGTGATGGCCAGGGCCTCTCACGCCATCACATCCCTTTTATGCCTGTGTAAAGCAGTCCATTATCTTTATCCACCACAATCAAGCGTTAGAGCGCTTCTCCTAGGTCGAAAATAGTTATCCGACAGTAATGTTAATATTGGTATCCCATGAGCGTAATTGACAGAACTTTATCGTAACTTTCTGCACATCTTGTGAGAAGCGAGCTTAAAGTTCTTGGGAATCAGCGGCCTTCCTATATCAATTAAATCGAATCTTGCCAAATTTTTGGGCTGAGTTAGGTTGCGGGGTTTTTAGTCAAAGAATGAAGGTACGAGACTTGTCAGGACCATGTGATCATGTGGCATTGAATTGGATGGTGGCATCACTGCAAATGGGATGCACCTCAATCACTATCGCGGTTGATCGTTATCTCGAAGCCAAGACCTCATGGGTAAGTGCTGTTAGATTGTACAGTTTTTTTCCATAGACAGGAGATCGTCGACGGTAGCGAACTCTGGCGCGGCAACCCGGAACAAAAGGCCCGTCCCGTTTGCGGAGAGCAGTGACATTCGCCGCTTCTATAATTTTAAGAGAAGAAAGGGGTTTACACGAAGAATGGAAACGCCCGGAGAAGGGCGGAGGTCCGGCCGTAAATGTTGCACCGAAAATTCAAAAGTGTATTGGTAATGGTCTGTGAGGGATGATTTTGGCTTTAATGCGGAGTAAAAGCGCTTGTTAAGTTCGTGCTTGGATGAATCCGATTCTCCTTGAGATTTAGCGCTCGAGAGCGCCAAAGTGTCATGTGAAACGATTATCACAAATTGTCGGATGACAGGAAAGTGTTTACTCTGAAGGCGATTCGAAAGCGAGCAAGGTCTGGATGGAGAGAAAATATGCGTGGAAGACTGCTGAACACCAGTGATCTTGTCGTAAGCATGTCAAATCAGTGCCTTGTACGGCTAGTTCGGCCCTTTCCGAGTCTGGGGACCGGCGCCCCAGAGCGGCGAGTTCAGTGGGACAGAAGATATGATGGGGGTATCAGCTGCCCCAATAACAGATTCAAGATAAATAATTTTGGGCGCCATACTACCACATATAATACCGAAAATTCTAGGTCAACAGTCTGAATACGTTAGTCAAAGATTTTTTACGGAGCCGTACAAGCCATCGACGACTCCAGGACAGAGAAAGCACGATGGTCCCGGGCGGGAAAAATAGATTTTGATTTGCACCAAGTATTCGGTACCAAACACGTTGACAATCAGATAAAAATGTCGCGGTAGGACAAAGTCGGAAATAATATGGAGCAGAAAAGAACAAAAGGGAACAGAGCCACTGTTCAACTGAGATGAATAACAATGGTGTGATTTGTGATAGGAATAGCTCCGTTCCAGAAAAGTACTGCTTCCATAGAGTTCTTTCTGTGTTTGAACTACTGAGGTTTTAGAGTGTGTGGCGATTGCAACGATATGCATGTCGATAATCGATGTCGATACGGCCCACGGAGTCACTCTTTGAGCAGGAGGTTTGCTGTAGTGAGCCTTATGGGGGTAGATCAGTGATACGAAGCATGGGTAAGGACGAAGTGGAAGCACGTGCACAGGAGCTGTGTTTGTTGATTGCTGCCGTAATGGGCCACTAAGTATTCTAAACCACCACCAGCTCCACTGCGGCTCGCTATAAATTCCTTTCTTCCCCACTGCCGCTATGGTTCCTCTCCTTCCCCCTCATCCACGTCCTATGCGTCCTCCAAAGAAGATGCGTCGTACCGCCACCGCTGTCATGGCTGGAGTATTTGACGTCCGCCCGCCGCGCGATGCCTTTACTTGTCTTCTCAACGGTGTGCCACGTTATAAACATATAGAAAGCGAAGAAGTATCAGTAAGGAAGGCGGAGAAGAGAAAGAGGAAAGAACAGGCTGCTCTGTCAGCCAACAAGGACTCAGCTTCGAACGCGGCCAAACTCGACGCGACTACCGCCACGTCTTGTTCACACCAGAGACTTGACATTTCTCATACAAAAACTTCTGGCTTCTGGCCAGTGGAACCACTGGCGCCCTCAGGCACCCGCATGACGTCTGCACGCCCCAGGATTGAGCTCAAGACCGCGCAACGTTCAGTGTCTGTCACGCCACCACCCACATCACCGACAATGTTCCTTTCAACCCCAGCATCGACACCTGGGCCTTCTGATTCGTCAAGCACCTCTCGTATGTCGTCCAAACGACCCCATACCCCAGACGACGAACTTCTTCCGCCGCCGCCGCCCAAATCGCGAGGTCGAAAGAAGCCTGCTGTCAGAAAAGGATGGAAGGGCTGGGTAGAAGGCTCGCCACCGCCATCAGAGAAACTTATCAATCTTGATGCTGTTCCCGTCCTGCAGGAGAGGCGGACCCGGAGTGGAAAGAGCTTTGATGCTATCGGAATTGGCAAAGAGGGCTGGGTCTAACCGTGCGTACCATATCTTTGGTCGCCACCGTTCGATAAATCTGAATCTTTGGCAAAGAGATACCCACATACAAGTGAAGCTACTGACGGTGACATGTGGTCATCAGGGACATACTGCGCTCGTTGTCGGAGGCGATGCCCACCTCCATCATACCGTAATAATTCCAGTCAGCATGCTTTTTTCGCAGTCTGTGTTTCATCGTATCGAGTTCCATACCTTTCCCAGTCATTCCTCTTTGCGTCTCGCTTTTTCGGGGTTTGTGTCTCCTGTGTTACATATTTCCTTTCAGCCTATCCTGGGGATGTTCAGTTCAACAATTAATCTAAAATTCCATTTACGCACTCAGACGCACCCTCATTGTCCATTCATGTACCGTAACCTTGTCTTCATTTGAGTCGTGTAAAATAAAAATTCATCGTTCAGACTATATCGTTTCCAATGTGATCGACTCCTTCAACCTAGCGACCGATTGATTATGTATCTATGTATCTATTTATGCATCTATGATACTGGTCTCCGCTGCTGAGCTAGAATTCTCCAGATCCATCATTGACCACCTGGTACTTACCTTTCGAGGCAATAACGATCAGTCACAGAGGTAACAATCGCAATTTAGAAGGGGGACAAGCATCTGTGAAACAGAAAACTCATTGTTCGCTGTCTTCCCAGTGGTCTTATTTTTAATGTGAACTCCTGACCGTCCCAGACCTGACGCTGAGATGTGAAATACCCTGGTACTACGGTGGACATGTGGCCTCCTGGCGGTTACCGGTTTGCCGTAACTATCCATCCCGATTTGAGAACAAATATCTATCATCATGATGAGATGCATCTGGACCCACGCCTAGACAGCCCACATCAATTACGACAAATATCATTCCGCTACATACTTATCATATTGGTGTTACAACATACAAAAAGGTCTAGCATACATGTGGTAATGTAACAATGTGGTATCATGCCAATGCCAAGTCCTTCATCTCACAAACCTCTCGGGATGTTCCGCGAGAGGCGTACTGACCATCGCTGGGCTGTAGCTCGGGTATGCAGTTGCCGAAGCCCTTGCCTGATACGTCTCCTTCAACTTGCGCCAAATGACACGGAAGCTCGACACCGATCCTTTCTCATACACCATATAAATTGCACACGCGCTCTCAGGCGGGAACTCGTCACTCAGCAACGGACTCCCACCAATCAAAACGCTGCTCCTCATCCTCGGCGTAGCGAGCGCCCCGATACTGCCGCCGGACAAAGGAATATTCAGCACCGGTGCTGGCGAGGATAATAGGTTTAATTTGTTGCTGAGCTGCGATGATCCAGGTCCAGCCGAGCATGCCGTCGGGGCAACAGAAAACTCAATTTTGAAACGGACCGCCTTGAGCGTGTACGGTGCGCGCGTGCCACTGGGGTCCTCCACCTTGCACTTGAGTAGCCCGGTACAATCTGCCTGCGACATCCCTCGATCAAAGCCGCCACCCTCAACCATGACGCCTAGGCCATCAAGGATACGGCCGATGTCAGCGCGTGTCTTATAGACGCTGTCGGTTGAATAAAGGACGCCTGCTTGCGTGTTGATGCTATGTTTCCAATTGAACAGATTAGAAAACCACCCTTTAAACTCGCCAACGATGGGTGACGTCATAAGGCGACTGCCCGAAGTCGGAGGAACTGCAGGCGGGGAAAGTGCGATTGGCGAGCCGAGCATAGTTGTCCGTTTTTGCTGCTGCAAGTTGCGAAAATCAAGTGTAGGTGCTGAATAAGTAAGAATAGCACATTAGAATTACAATATAAAATCCCATGAATAGGGGGCTCACGTCTAATTTTTTTATCCTTCTCTTTTTTCGCTTTAGAACTTGAGGAAGCATCTCGTGTGTTTGTGACATTGCCCATGGCCTTCCCAAGTTCCCTAGCAACTCCCAAACCAAGTCCACGCCCTTTATGCTCGTCCGAGATCACGTAACTCCAGCTCTCCTCGTCCAAACCTTGGTTCTCCTTATCACCGCGATGCTGAGCTATAGAAGCGGCGGGATGACCTCGCTTAGGCTCCCGCGGGACTGCCGTATTCTGATCAAGCGTGGCGCTAGGATTTAAAGATGGTTGGAATGATGAAGAAGGCATAGTCTCAATCTCTGTCGTGGGTGGTCTATTCGACGTCTTTTGATCAGCATTTGCCGTCATCACATCGATATCTGCAGGCTTAGGCGTGGGGATAGGTACAGGGGCATATACAACAGGAACTGGTGTGGGCACAGAAGATGACGATGGGCTCCGGATAACCGCCATGGGTAGATCAGGCTTCTCGATTGAGGGATTTGGCGAAGTAACAAACATACTTGACCTCTTAACATTAGATGAACCGGCGGAACTACTATGACGTTGCAGGTTGACAATATCTTGTGCCTGTAGATGCGTAGGGAACTGGATAGTAGACACAGCGTTCGCGGGGCTAGGATGTGAGTACGTAAACCCGGGTCTAGAGGGAGGTAGCCGACGACCGACCCCACTTGAAAGTTTAGCATGAGAAGAGTCGACCAAAGGCTTGAATTTCTGGTCATCCGTATTATTAGGTTGCACTCGCCAGGTGTCGATACTAGTTCTTACTGAAACGAGAGGAACGCGAGGCCCTGGAGGTGACGTAGTACGTTCTCTTGCGCCACCCACACTTCCAGCACGATGGGTGACAGGAGGAACCAGACCGGAGATAGGCACAGGAGTCAAAGAATGAGGACGAGCACTGGCAGGAGCTTCACTTGATTGCAAGCCGTTTCGAGCACCTTGGTATTTCTTAGTCACAGTTGACATGTTGAGCTCCCAGCCAAGATTTTGATGAGCAATTTCCAAGTCTGATTCGTCGTCAGGTTCGTCCTTGTTTGCATGCAGGTCGTTACGCATTGACTCTTCCCTGTATCGTGCGAGGAGAAAATAAAAGGCTTTCGCGTGGACACCTTGACCGGCAGGAGAGCACAGATCTCTTTTAATCGAGTCACCATTGGGGTCTGTGTGACGACCCCATATCACTCGCAAAGAGGCCAGAAGTTCAGGATCAATAAGGGACGGAGAAGCAATAGGACGGGCTAGGGTACTCGGTGAAGGCGGTAACTGAGTGATTGCCAAATCTTTCTCAAGTTGTTCGGCTGTTGGCGTCGGATTCGGGAACGAATGGAGCCATGGATGTGCCAGGATATCGCGCATCTGGTCAAGAATTACTCAGGCCGAGGTAATTCATGAAAAAAAGAGAACACACAGTGATCCTTTTCTCGACGTCAACCACTAGCATCTTTTCAAGTAAATCTTTTGCAAGAGGGTCGATCCACGTTGGCATGTCGTACTTGCCACTTTTCACCTTTCCTAGCAGGACTCGGACATTTTTATCGTCAAAAGGGAGTCTTCCCGTAAGCAAAGCGTAGAGTATGACGCCACAGCTCCAAATATCAGTGGCATTACCCTTGTAAGATTGTCCATTGACGATTTCTGGACTGGCGTAGTGAGGGGATCCACAGCTTGTGTCTAGTTGGAGAGACGGATGTGCAAATGCAGCCATACCCCAATCAGCAATTTTAATGAGCGGAGGAGAGATAGAAGCTATGAGAATATTTTCAGGCTTGAGGTCTCGATGAATGATAGAGAATGTGTGCGCATAATTGAGCCCATAGATAATTTGCTTGAAGTAGGCAAGTGCCTCTGCAGGTGGGAGACGTCCGCGATTGACCAAGAAGTCGAAGAGTTCACCACCTTCGACGTATTCCAAGATCAGGAAAAGTTCCTTTTCGCCTTCGTAGACATCATAAATTCGCATGATGCTCGGGTGGTTCATAAGTTTCATCATCGTGATTTCCCTGTCGATTCCGAGTCGTTGTTTGTCAGATTTCGCCTGCTGAGTAGCCAGAGAAGCACGAGAGTTGACCAGAGGAGCGATCGGTAGAATCTTGACCGCAGCAAGTTGACCAGTAAGACGATGCCTGGCAATTTTGACGCGACCAGAGGCGCCTTTGCCGACACATTCTCCGAGAATCCATGGGCCGATACTCTTTGGATCTGTCGGGAGATCGAACGCACCAGGGCCGCCAGCAGCGGCCATCTCCTTGGCCCAGCGGGTACCTAGGTGTGCAGTATACTTGATTGGAGGAGCTCGAGGTGGGCTTGAGGATATAGAAGGCATTATAGAAGTACAATAGAGTATAGTAGAATATAATGGTATAGTTTGGTTCTGGGCGAGCTCGACCGGCGGGCAGCGCTTGGTGGATGGAGACGACAAACGATTGCAGTCTCTGTCCGAATGTAGTGACAAGTCACATACACATCAGCGTGTGACACAATTTTGGCCACTTGGTTAAAACCTCGAATGTCCATTGCCTCCATCGGCTACGGATGGACCATACTATCCAGAGCGCTTTCTCAGTCTGCCCCTAGACAAACCGCAGCCACCCTCGTTCATCATTGCGCTTCCCGCTCTACCTCGAAATCCTTCGACTTCGTGAGCAACACGACCAAGTCAAACAGCACGACTGACCCATCGATTTTTGAGGACGAATCAGAAGATTATGCTAATGTCCATGCCACTCCCAAAGCGCATTCTACGATGAGCCGCATTGCAGCGAAATTACCGCTACGTCTACCCGATCCCGTTGTTTCCGACATGTCGATCTTTGAAGATTCTACCGACGGTGCCTCCAGGAACGAATATGCCGTAGTGCGCGTGTCCTTACGCAAGCCTCCTTCTTCAACTTTTGAGACTCTCATAGAGTTGATACGCAGCAAACAATATGAAGGGGCTTGGCAACTTTGTCAGGAATTGTTAAACTCCGATATCGAGATACCGAGGTCTAATCTGTATGGGCTCGCGGCTATGGATGCCTTATCCTCAAATGAGCTATCAGAGGAGGAAAAAGTGGCTCGATGTTTGCTGTGGCTCAAGATGATTCCTTGTGCGCGCGAGAATCGTGACGCAGGCGTTGAAATGGGAGGCATTCAACGCATTAAGGTTATGAAGCGGCGTGTCTTCCAGGCTTTGCAGCCCACCATGACTCTCGCTCTCGAATTCTCTCTTATCATGGCTTCTAAAGGCTATGCAGATATAGTCACGCCTGACGCCGTGCTTTTCGTCGTGCGATTTGCCACCCCACCTGTTAGCCTTCGCTTTGTCAAAGATTTCCTCGATTTCGATTTTATCTACGTTGCCGACGTGGACTCAGAAAGTCAAGAGACGCGTAACGAAATAAGATTGCGCAGGTTGCAGGAATTGGCATATCGTGTCCAAAGACCAGCCATAGAGACTTATGCACGATCGGGGGAATTTCATGAGGCGATGTCGCTTTTGCCCACCTCCAAGGACCCATTTCGCCTTTCCACCGCAACTTACGATTACCTCCTTTTTCGATTGCGTCACGCTCGGCAGAGCTACCCTGATTACATTGAACGCGTTAACAAACTTCGTCTGGACCCCTTATACTCCATTGACATGCCGGTGTCATCATCCCATTCACAGTTTGATGAGTTGAATTCAAAATCAAAGTATATCGCATTGCTGGAAGAGGAGCTAGATCCTCAGTCGCCCGTTTACATCGGCGAAGCGCTCGCCGTCCAACTACGGTCTATACTCAATCGCATACGTATATCCAAACTCTTAGTACCAGAGGTCGTTAATTTTCTTTCGGACTATTCTGCAAGCGGACGAATCACAGCTATATATCGACTGAGAAAATTAGCTCTCGGAGAGAATTGGCCTACGGGCGGCGCCTTCCTTTATGCCGAGATGTCTTACTACCTTAACAGTGGCCTTCATCTCCTCGTTCTCCAAACTTATGCGAACTACTTTTACTTCTCTGGGGTACCCGAAGAAGAAGTCGCCGCCGCCATTTATTGGCTCGATGAAGGGGATCATCCAGCTTACAAGGTCAAACGCTCTAGATCCTTTCGCAAATGGATCCCAACCGAATCCCACACCGATCTTGCTTGGCACGCTCTTGCGCGCAGTGCGCCGTCTGGAAGAGGCATCGACAGTCTCTATCATCGTTTCATGGAGTACCAGTTACGTATACGCAATGGCAACAATACTCCCAAGGATGCAACACGTTTATGTTTCCCGCCCAGTATACAGCAGCCAGTCGGCTCCTCCGTGTTCACGGTATTCATGTCCCGCCTACTCAGACCCGAACAGCCCAGTCGTGCCGCTGAGCTCTTTCGTGACATGATCAAAGTCGGTGTTAACCCCACCATCCATCACTACACACTTCTTGCCACTTTTTATGTCCATGCTAGAGATATAGAACGCGCTTCGTCTCTTGTGGACCTCGTAGAACAGGCGCACCCGGTTGAATCTCCAAGTCCCATGAAGATATTGGAGCATAGACAACGCTCTGGCCTGCAGCTGCAATCAGAACCAGACATTCCAATTCCAGATGTCATATTCTATACTAGTATCCTCAGCGCACTTGTAGAGCTTGACTATATTAGCGAGGCACAGGTAATACGAGAGCTCTTCTTCAAGCGGTTTTTCTACGAAATGGGTCTGCATCCACCCCTTGACTATCCTCTTACACTTTTGCGTCAGCGCGAAGGAGATCAGAAAAGAGTGCGTTCTGGCGGATTTTCATCGGCAAATCAATCATTGATCTTTCCGCGTTTCAGACTCGACGTCCTGTCTACACGCCTCAGAGCTAAAGGGCCGTCTGACATGTAGGGCTACTTGCTCTGTATCCTTTCAAAGTTTTTGACAGATGTTATAGATAGCACTTGGAACACTATTCTCGAACACCTGTCGTGTTCGTCAACTCAGCGACGTTCTATTACGAGTTTGGACCTGGGAAATTAGGATATGTTATTGGTAGGAGTCCTGCCAATGGACAAATTACCGGCGGAGGTGGGCGACAGCGGAGAGCCTGTAAGAGTTATGACGCTTTTAGGACAGCGACCAGTGTCGCTTTTCGTGGGAACTAGGAACGTGATATCTATGGATTCAGGTACCTTGGAAGTTGGTGACTGCGTAAATGAAGACTGGATATCCTATCTTGGTCCTCGTGTCAATCCCTTCAGAGAAACCAGTGCTCCAAATTTTGACTGCATGGGAAAAACTTGGTTCTAGTCGAATGAGGATACGGAAGATACAAAACTATGTTAACTCGGTCATAGAGCTTCTTTGCGAACCAGGGTTCATTATGTCAGTGTGGAGAGAAGGAGAACAGGAAAGTAAATAATGGTATGAAAAACTGGGAAGTGAAGTCTGAAAATATACATCGGCGGAAGCCAAGTAACGTTTTAGTTACGCGCAGAAAATGGACGCTAGAATCCTAAATACATACTTAGCCGACAAAAGACTACACCACTATCGTTGACTCGGAAAGTAAAATAGGGATACGACTGATCTTCTGCTAAGGCTACTTAGACCTGCCAATGGGTGAGTAGTACTAGGATACATCAGACAAGCCTCTATTCTATACTGAATTTATAGAACCGATCGATGATCAAAATCCCGTCTTCTTATACTCATAAACTTAATGTCAAGGAAAAGCACATCGTGGAGGAGAGACTACCGATCGTACTCTAGTGTAATGTTGATCAATATGCTCGAAGTTCATCTCGGAATTTCTGTGCGTGTTGTGCATTTTTAGGGTACACTGTAATTGTACTCCGTGTGGTACCATGGTCAGAGTAATAGGCCGGAGTATCGATAGCAACATGCGGGATAACTCCTGCTGATGGACCCTAGCCGTTTTACAGGATGACAGCCTCATGATCCTGCTTTCGTCTCTTCTGACGACCTGCTCGATAGAGCTGGTTTCTACGCCACCAGATAGATGACGCCTCTAGAGAAGTATCCGTGAGTGAAGGCTGTCGGCCGGCGATAAGGATTCTAATTATACATAGAGCATATTGAAAGACTTATTCGAAAACGTCGAATGACATGTTGGTTTAAGAAGCGTTGAATATGGACTTACGGACCATGGGCAGAGATTCTACAGGTTTTAGGGGCCATACGCTCTTATTTATCACCAGCAAGCGAATTTTTTTACGCCCGCCTGCTGCAGTTAGGCGATTCAAATCGAGATGTCCCTTCCTCGTACAATGAAAAAATTAAATCATCGGAAGAGATCGTGCACCGAGAAAGAAGCGAAGAAATTGGTAACTGACGAGCGGAACAGAAATGAGATCTATTTACAAAAAAGGGGATCAGGTGAGCTTAAGGATAGTCGAAAGCTATGCATCACGACACCTTGAATCAAGCCGACCGGGATCCAAATCACGAGGCTTGCCTCGTGTCACGGAAACTTTCCATCCATACCTGGAGAATTTTACCAGCCTACCTACCCAACAACCATAAGATGCAGGCTATAAAATAACAATGACAATGATCAACCTTCGTACATTTCTCTGCGATCCAAAGAAATCCTGGCGATATCAAATTCCTTTGTAATTATTTTTGCCACCAGTCGACAGTGAAGAGAGCCTTCTCTACCTAATCTCGCCTGTGCAACGGAGAAATTTTTCCAAAAGTGGGAAACATATGTCCAAGAGAAGGTTCCAGTGTGTCGAAGAGAATCATCTGAAGTACAACTGATCATTTGAAGGTATGATCATCTTGAAAGTATCAGCTGAATCTGATCACAGTTCATAGTTTGACCCTTCACAATGAACAATGTGGTGTATCATATTTAACGGGTGGTAGCGGTGAAGATTATAAACGGGATATCGTGTTGCCGATCTTGGTGAGCATGTTGGAGGCTGCGCTGACAGTAGAGCCAGCCACGCACACAAGTGACAGAGGATATGTAGGAACATTTGCCTCGCATCTCCATCTGTCCCGCTATGCATCTGTAATAGCTAGTATGGGAGGGTTTTGCAAACACGGTGACAACACACGATGACAACATTATTTGGGGTTGTTTTTCCCAACCCTAATCCGGCTCAAGTGTGTGTCAGGTACCCTTTGGCCAACATAGCCACAAATCGGAGGCAAAACTGAAGCTTTCCTTCCTGGCCATGACGAGTTACTGCGCCTTTGGCCTCCAAATGACTATAAGAATGGACGCCACCTCTCTCCTCTCCCCGTTATTTGATCCGTCTCTTTACCATCCTCGTGAGCCACCCTACAAACGCGACCTCGATGATCGCCGAGTCTGTCAAGGCGTCGAGGGCGACGACAAGGCCATTGAGGAGAGGCCGCGCATGCATGAACTGCAGGTATGCCCTCTTACATAGCTTAGATAATGTTGAAGACGTTATGTCATCTTCAAAGGTCTCTCAAGATAGTCAGTTCGGTGCTGCGTTGAATTTCTACATTGCTATTAACATCAATTGCTAGAAATGTGATGGTGTCAAACCTATATGTGGGCCGTGTCAGAAACATCCAAAGGACGACGAATGTGAATATGCCGATGGTCCTGGAAGGTCACGAACTCAGGTGTTGGAGGACACGGTCAGCAGATTGGAAGCACGCGTACGCGAATTGGAGCACCCCGAAGAATCGACGCCCTCTGTCGCCCTTCATGACCCATACGGCCCATATCGCGAATCTTTGCAGCAACCACTTCCTTCACTATCCGTACGAGAGGCACGCTCGATTGGCTCATCATCATCACCTTTTTCTCCTGCCTCTACTTTTAAACCTCTAGATTCGAGATCTGATACGGTAGGCTCTAGTTCTTCTTCGTCGTCCCCTCATCGGCAGTATACGAGCTCGCCACTTCTGGGTGCAGAGGTGCGTAGGCAAATACGACCATGCTTTTTTTTATACCAATGGCTTTTCAAGGAACCCGGATTCCTTACAGTACAAAGCCTGTGAGTTTCATCCTCCTTCGTTGACACCGACCTCAACACGGGCCATACAATACAGCCTTGATGGATTCCTACCACACGGCCAAGAATTTGGCTTTTTCCTAGATCCTGCCAGATTTCGGGAGGCAACTCTACTTCCTCTATCTTTTGGCCACCCATCTCGTCCGACGCCTGCCCTACTTAGTGCCGTATACCTGTGGGGCGCTCATCTCTCACAATCAGAGGCACTCCTTCAACAAGAGCAGTCCTTTGTCCTCCGTGCCTTGCGACATACTTCCACCGACGTATTTGGAAGTCACCCAGATGTCGTACTTCACACTATACAGGCTGAAATTCTCTTGTCATACTATTTGCTCCGCATAGGCCGCTTTATTCAGGCCAAATGCCATACAGCAACTGCGGTATCACTTGCCCTTGGGGCTGGTCTGCATAAGATAAGATCTACCCATTCTATTGCGCCACCAATACTCGGAGTATCTTCCGATGCAGCTGTTTCGCTTCCCTCACCCCGTGATCACGTCGAAGAAGGGGAGCGGATCAAAGGATTTTGGGAAGTGGTGGTGCTCCACAAGTGCATAACGATCGCTCTTGAACCACCTATGAGCGTTTGTGGAATATTCGAAGCACCTGGTATACAAGTTGACACGCCATGGCCATTAGACAGTCCAAGTGCAGAGGTATGTGAGTCCTCAGGCATTGAATGAATGTTATTAATATCTCAGGGTCCGAGTTCTAACAATTGCGGAAGTAACACTATACGTAACTTTCTCAACATGGTCGAAACTAGATATCGGGATTGTTCTGTATCCAGACTCAGAGTTCAAGCTACCATATTATTTCACACATCTGCCAAAATCGCAGCTCAATGGATGCCAAGTATGACACTGCCCATTTGACTGCACTCTCGCTCAACTAACTATTATTGGTCTGCATTCCAGATATGCAACCGCGTGATTTTCAATCCTACACGGCGGCATTTCACTCGATTCATCGACTCATTGAAACATTTCGCACTACTCTTCCGTCACTTACACTTGTAAATGTCAAGAATTCTCGAACCTTTATTTTCATCCATGCTCTTACCGATGCAGCAACAATTAAGCTGCATGATCGCTTCTCATACCCTGGCTCTTCGTCGCAGCAACATTGTCTGGAAGCAGCTCGACGTATCGTCGCTTTCGGAGGTTTTAACATTCTTGAGGTTGGTTTTGTGAATTCATTCATGGGAGTAAGTTAATTGTATTTTAATACATGTTCGAGCGATAACCATGTCACCATGTTTATCTAGACGCTTTTGGTAGTTGCATGTAATGTTTTTATCCAGGAATTATCTCGAGTGCGGTCATCTGCAAACGCTGAGAGTGAAGACGAGCTCACGAGGCTTTTGAGAAGCGGGATCGCAATATTGGGTGCGCGATCAGATGAGAGCGCCTTCACGAGTACGTCAGATGGTAGATGCTCGTCTTGGAACTGATGATGATAATGGAAAAAAAATTTAATAGGATATCAACTGACGCAAATCCAAGAGGCCTACTCTGCGATCTAAGAGTTCTGGCGAGTTTCTAGACTTCATCTCTGAGTGTTACATACTCACTCCATTATGATACCGCTGTATTGATAAGCCAAATGAAGGCGCCTAGACTTTTTCACTCGATTCCCTTCATTTTTGTTTTGCGTCGTCTTCATTCAACTTACTCTTTCTTACCTCTCATTCTTATTGCAATTGTACAAACTTTGAACTCTGTCCACCTTTTCTGCTCTATACATTGTTCGGACTCCGGATTACGCATCTACTGATACCATATACAATTAATCACGTTTCCGTCTTTCTTACTTTCCAAGTACTGCGACGATATTTTGATTCCATCTGCAAGCCTCAAGACAAGCACCCGCCTCTTGAAAATGATCAGGAATCACGATCGGATTATCTCACCACAAGTCGTCTCTTTTCACACAAATTGGTAAAAACGACATGGCTCGGCGCCATTGTACGAACGTCATGAGCGAGACTTGTTTCGCTTCTGGACCGACGAATAATGGAAGATCTGGAACGCTGAAGGCTGTACATCGGTCAGGAGGCTGTCCAGTGATGGTCTAAACAAATGTCCGATGGCGTAAATCTGACATACCATACCATGGCGGTGAAAAAAAATTGTACGCATGTGGCGATGACTTTGATTGTCATCGGCACGCTGAAGAATTTTTCTTGCCGTGTATGTATTGTACTCTTAACGGTTAATTTGTATCTTAACAGTTAATTTCGCATCAGGCAAGGAGTGATTCACAACGGGGTGCTCAATTCTTCGTTCAGTTGGTTCAGTTCCCTTTTTTTTTTTTTGAGAAAATCGATTTAAGCACTTCAAGCACGGTCTGATGAACTGCCGAAAAAGCCAGCGCTATTCGAATTTCGATATCAAGTCTGAACATGAGATTCTTATGAGGATTAAATGTATGAGAGAAATACCGATGATCAATCTACCGTCGACACTGGCATTCCTAAAAAGATATGACTGATATTCAGTCTGAACTAATGGACTTAGACACCGAGCTTGGTTTTCTGTGCCGTGGGAGATATGAAATTCCGCCAGACGTATCCGTAGCCGCAGGTACGCTCTTAATCCGCAGTTCAGCAAGCTTGATGTCAATTCCATGATGTAGGAAAATTGAGTCCTTATGTGAACGTCCCGAAAGGCTTTGGATTGCTAGCCTTGGGCGTTAGTAGCTATATCTGTTGCTCAATAGACAATAAATTCATGATATTGTCACAGGCTACTTTTCTCGCAGCAGTCCAAGCCCAAATGATGTCCACAACAATCAACAACGGCCGTGATGAGGGAACCACTGTTTGAATCTTGTGAAATGATACTTGCCCTAAATTCGTCATTCGCAGTTCGTGTAAATTTCAGAATGCTCGCAGCGTGTAAAATGAACTGAATGAAGAATTGAGCACCTTTAATATATTGTTTCAAACGAAGATTCCTATATTCAAAGTCGGATGAATAATGGTGTTCTTTTGACATGAGAGCAAGACGGAGGGATCAACAAAGTAGCTTCATGGGCGAATATATTGTGATACTTACTGTCCCACCGGACCAGGAGTTATACCGATCGTGAGACATCCAGGAATGCCGCACGCGGCACCAGGTATTTCTGGCCTACGTTCCGATACTCTACTTGGACTCAAGGCTGGGATGGATGGAAAGGGAACATTGCAGATGATAGTCGTCTCACGGAAGGTAGGCCTGAATCGACAGTGAGGCTTGCAACCATAGACAGCTCGAAAGTTAAGTGGGACAGAAAGCTTTGAATATGTTGACTAATGTCCGGATCACAACAATGAACTCGTTCGGATCAAAGAGGTTGGCACGCACAATTGACTACAGTATATGTACATACTTCCTTTTTACCAAGACACGGGGAGTAGTGGCCGTCATGAGGATAAAGAATGAGAGATAAGATGACGACTGACAGCAGGAATTTACAAGCGATAAGATTGTGACAGATTCCTGTGACGAGGCTAATTAAACAATAATTCGTTGCCTTGTACCTAACTCCACTCATTTTGCTGCCAACCATCCGCGTGCAGTCTGCTAGCTGAGTTTCATTCCTCCGTGCCCTTTCCTAAAGCCTTAGGACCACCCTTGCTCATGTCCGCTTCCCTCTTTTCTTTACTTGCTTTTCCCTCCCTTGTTACTGCATACACATGGAAATTTGACTCGCCTCCGCAGCAGTGCTCCAATCTTACCATCACAGTATCAGGCTCTGATGGAAAACCACCTTACCGCGTTTTAATAATTCCCTTCGGACCCAGCCCTCTCGCTAACAATATTGAGGCCAGGACAATTGTCGACCAGCCTTTTCCGGATGGCGCGTCCAGTGTGAGCTTCAAGCTCAACTACCCAGCTGAATCTCAGTTTGTAGCCATAGTAAGTGATTCCTCTAAGTTGTCATCTTTCCTACTCCTACTCGTGGATAAACCGACCTTTGTCGGCGCCGAGGAAGGTTATTGAATGGCCCATTCCAAATGAAGTAAGCTCCCCATATCTTTGACGAATCAATAGAAGTCAAGATGTGGGAAGCTACATGCTAATCAGACCTCAGACCTGTTTCATCTTCATGCCCCGATGCTGTTATTCTCGCATTCTTTCGCTATTGAATCTTCGTGTGCTGACTGCTCAGTTATGATCAGCTAAGCGACGCAGCGAGTTTTGGCTCAGGTGGTACTAGTGTCGCTGTCGAAGTCGCCTCATCATCCGACTCTTCATGTTTCGACGCGACTAAAAATGTATCTCCAAAATTCATTTTCGCGATTGAACCCCCAAACCAAATAGTCCAGTGTGTGCCGACACGAATATGGTGGAACAGTTCGCGTGTAGTTGGGTGAGCTTTATCTCTTTTTTCATGAGCTACATACAGGGCATCTCATTCCTATCAGACAGACTACTTTCTTAGGAGTTATTCCAGGTGGACAATCATTCTCTATTCCCGAGTCGAATATTACGGATATCACCTCTCAGGGGACTGGTTTCACTTGGATACCCAATCTTCGTGGCGGCACTACTCTGATCATTGTCGGAGGCGATACCCGCGGAAACGGGACTGCTGGGAGCAGCCTCAATGTCGTTAGCAGTGGTCCCAGTAATTTTGGGTCTTGCCTCAGTGACGCTAGCCCTAGTTCAACACCAGGATCCCCTGCAGGAGGATCGTATGCAACAAGTACACCGGAAGCTGAGAGCGGTAGTGACGGTGACAAGACCGACGTCGGTGCTATCGTTGGAGGTGTAGTTGGTGGAGTGATCGGCCTCATGGTCATCTGTTTTCTCTTGATCTTCTTTGTCCGACGTTCCCGCGTCACACAACAACACAAGGAAAAGCAGGCTGTCAACCTACTCATTGTGGATGAAGGCGACGAAACACCCGCTGTAGCCGGTGGGAACAGCAGGAACGAACTACCGGAATACTACCAACCTGAGCCATTCACGGTGCCTGACCCCACGATTGCATCAACATATGACGAGGACTTTGGCGGAACCAACTCAGAAGGACGACCTTTATCCGGGTATACCTCGACAAGTCGTAGTGGGACCCCAGACATCCAAAGTTCCTATGGTGGTGGTTCGACGACGACGGGGGGAAGAAAAGGATATCTGAGGCAGATGCGGCCCATTAATATCATCCAGCATGATGACGCTGGGCCAAGCATGCCTCCCAGGCCCCCCGACCAGGAGGAGGTCGAGACTGTTGAGCTGCCGCCTGCATATACTAATATCCGCCAGTGATCCCGTTCGAACGCCATTAACGATTTAAACCCAATCTTTCTTTTCACGCGCATGGACAACATGCGCACGACATCCTCGAGCAGCCAGAGGCACGTGCAAATATGCTTTTGCTGTTTGGAAGGCCTGGTTATGTTTTCTGCCAGCTGCAGCCGGAAAGTTCCTTTGTTCTGCCTGGTATTCATTCTCCAATTTTCGCTGGCTCCTGTAACCTATTCTTTATGCGCCCCCGAGGCATTTTCACTGCATCACTCTCGTATATTAGTATATTACTTCGCTGTCGTGAGCCACGTTCTTTGCTTTATACCTGTCGTTTTTTTTTTCATAGTTGCATTACGGACAGCTCAACAAACGCATTCCATGTATACATACTTCATCCATCTGCAATGTTCCCTCAGCGTCCAGCTGTAAAAATCACGTAGCAGAGCTTGATAACCATGCGTCAGGATGGAATCTAGGCACTTACTACTGCGACCGCTCAGTTGAGTTGAGATACCGCGAAAAGGTCTTGAGTATTATATATAATGGAAGATATTACAAACGTACATTTTATCGTGGGATTGATATCACGATACAGCAAACTGCCTGAATTTGGCAGGATGGATGCATGGGCTACATCGTGCACATAAGTCTCAATCAACAGTAGCAGATAACAACGTTGAATTAAGCTTCATGTCAAGTGAACTAATCAGATGCTGGCGCTGAGCATTCTGATATACAGACGCTACCAACCGATTTTGCAAATTACGGTCAGTTCTCGTATTATCTTCATGCTAACCATGCCTTTGCTTCTTGTGGCTCGAGAGTAGCTGTAATGGTCGCAAATGAATGCCGTATTTTCTGAACATATGCAAGTCTTTTCAAAGTATGCGCCACACAAGATCATGATCATTGATACGCGTCCACAATCTTCAATTTATGCATCCGAGATGTCAGGACTTTTCCATCCCCAATAAGTTCGTTTCTTATCGTTACCAATTTGCGCTACTTATCGCTGGGTTTCGGGGCCTCTCGGTGAAAAAGAGGCGTCTCTCGATAGTTAACTTCTACATGAACTTTTTGTCTCTTTAACTATCTTTCTCACATTTTTCCACGTCTTGCGCACTTTCTCCTCATTTTTGCCTACGGCTTACTGGACACCTGTCCAATTGATTGTATACGATGACTTTCTTTGATTCTTTCTGCATCTTATGTTGCATACCTAATTACCCAGAGACTGAAGACGGCGGGCTACGTGTTCTGAGCTGGCGACTTGAACGCTTCCCTCCGATGAGGCCCCTGGTACCCAAATGATCAATACCATGTCATTCATGTATTTTCGATCACGGAGTCCGACTCAAATTCGAACTAGACTTAATCGGGGAATCCTTCGGACGAAGAGGATGAATCACTTGCAAGCGTAGGATAGCTGTACCAGTGACACATGAGTTAATGAAGCATGTAATGTTGCATGGCAATGGATATACTAGGAACCACGAGCCCTCCCAACGGTTCGAGTCCGATATCGGAAACTAAGTATGGGTCTGATGTCCTCACCCGGCCAGTCGGTCGAGTCTGCGAAATCGCGACATGGACACCGTCTGGTCCGAGTCAGTGGAATCTACCATCCTGGCAACGATGATCATTAATCTCAGGCTTGTCGACGCTGATCGCCGTTTAGTTAAGTCCAGCTACTACAATTTACCCGTGCACCTCCCTTTTCCTTGCGTACTGCATTGACCCTCGACTGTTTATAGAACAAGTCGACCAATTAATTTTGTGTGCCATTTCCGGCCACGCAAGAGGAACGTTGGTGGCCATCCCGGCGACGTGGGCATAGATACTACCATATCATTCGCATCATGAAAACAGACATCTCCGTTGCTTCTGATCCAGCAATACTTACTGACTACTGCCAGTTCCTCTCACATTTTGTAATCGGTCAGCAGAAAGCTGATTCGAAATGAATCTGTTGCCTAATCTGTTACCGATTATCTGTTACTGATTGAGCAGCAAAGTACGTGTTAGGGTATTTAGAAAGCACATTGAGATATGTGTTCATGTACTCAGAAGACCCTTGTTCATCAGGATGTCATAAGCTGAACGGAATATATGTCCATGTGGTGTAAAGACTTGGCAAGTCTATGTGGGTAGCAGTGTTTCTTCAACACGCAAGAGCCGTACCTGAGTTGTCCGCATCTTTTTTGAGCGGTGGATAGATGGCACTAGATACCCACCGAGACTCGACACCAGGTTTATCCGTGAGCGCTGCTGTTGTTCCTGCTGTCCTGAAGGTGTCGTTCCAATGACCTGAACGATAGCTTGAGTTTCGATGCTGTGAATCTCGATGGTGTCATTTGGAAGGAGTGTAGTTATATATGGATAATCCAGACCTGGAATTGACGAGACTCCCAGATTAGACTAGTGAAACACTAGTTATAGATGAGGATACGCACACACAGCTTCCGGATGGCAGGGCCACTCCAATGTGCCACGCACAGGGTCACCTTCTCGATTAATGAAAAGCCCAATGGTGGTAGCTCCAGTCCAAGACAGTATTAGGAACTCGTTATCACCGACAACTGTGATGGAAGGTTTGATCGAGATGTCTGAGTCGGGTGCTTGTGAAATGGGAATGACCTCGACCAGTGAAGCGGCCTCGAGGTTTACCATGCCGTAAACCTCTTTGTTCGCGATGCAAAGAACATGACCTAAGCGACAAGCGAGGCTGGCGCCTTTTGGTAGAGGAATTTCCTGAATTGCAGTGTTAGAATTATCAGGTAGGCAGACTAAAGGAAGATGTACCTTGAGAAAGTTCAGCCGCTCGCGCATCACATACATTGCTATGCCTGTCTTCTTGATAATGCAAAAATTAACGGAATCTGGTATTGCCAAGGAGACATTCGGCGAGATAGAGGGACGCTGGAGGTCGCGATGATCTACTGCGAATGTAACAACGTGGCGAATGGGCTTGGCTATGTTGAGATACACAGGATCTAGGGAAGGGAGGGTGTAGAAATAGAGAATGCGGTCTGAAAGCAGAGACAAAATCAATGAATAACCCCTGCAGGGGAGAACAGGAAATAATGTACTAAGGTACCAGAAAGTACGAATGCCCGTCCAAGACACGGGACCAAGACTATCTCGTCAACAGGTTTTTCACTGGAAACGGTCTGACGCGATAAGATGTTATATGATTCAGGCTAAAACTCATACATTAATGAAATTTATTCAACTCATTAGTACGGAAGACTGACCTTGTTAGGATCGTCAGTCTGCAGTGCGAAACGGATGAGTTCTCCGTTAGAGCATCCAGCGTATATTTCTGAGCCTGTATGCCTCGAATGAGAAGGATTTTTCGTGAAGAAGTGCAGAGCATACCGAAAGCCTGTCCGCAACAGATTTGAAGATCTCCTGCCAAACATAAGAAACGTGAGGAATAAGATACAGATATTCTGTACCAAAAGTATCCCCAGCAGGCGAGAACAATTGCTGGAGTTGATACGGCGGTACATCGACCGGATTGGTAGGAGGGGAAGTCATTGCTTGTCTCGTGTGCTCAACCGTTGACGATCGGGAACGCGCTGATTTGTCAGCAGGAGCCTTGTGACCAGCCGGCTTGTCTACGACAATGTCGACGGTTCACTTCCATACAACTACGCGAGATCCATCAATTAGCAATCGAATCAACGTATGTCAGCCAGCAGGAGGCAATCCTTGTCGCTAAGCAGCAGCTGGACTGCTCCAAGCATTATCAGTCCCTCGACCACAGATTTTGAAAGATGGACCGAGAGCTGGAAGAGTGTTCTGGCTCGAGGTAAGATCCATGGTTTAGGTAAGGAGCGTCAATTAAAGACTGTAAGATATAATCGACCACCGGATTGTGTCTGTTGAAGCGGACACAACAGTCGAGGAGGCGTGCGAAGTGAGTTTGGAATGGGGATCGTTTCTGTTGCTAAATCTAAATTTTGCCGCTAGACGCTTCTTTCTGAAGATGCACACTGTCTTGCCGTAAAAACATCAGCTATCGGCGGACCTCGCTGCATTGGTCTTTTTGATGTAGGTGATAGCAAATGACGTCAATGCGGGCGCCTAACCCTCCAATCCAATTCCAGTTTTCCGATGTGAATGCCTTCTTGACACTCGCGGCAACTAGTCACACTTTGCATCCGGAAGATTTACTTGACAAGCCTCGTTCAAATGAAATTGTGGCAGCTGCTAGAGCAGGTCGTGTCCCTGTCCGTCTGGTCAGTAGTAAGTCAATGTCTGTGTGCCACAGCACACCTTTCTCGACCTTCGTCCATAAGATTACTCCGACAAGAATCCACTTGAGATCTTGCCCAACGACGCTACTGTCATCTCTCTGTTGCGGCTATTTTCGCGAGGTGTACATCGGGGTGCGTTCTTCCTTCATGGACGCCACTGTAACTTAAATGCTCTTCCAGCCTTAATTCTTTCTGCTTCTTCCGGTGATTTCGATGGCTATGTCACAGATCGCGGCCTACTTGGCTGGTTTGCCTCATATGCTGCTCAAACACCCTCATTACATGAATATCTTTCAAATCCACTCCATTCCTTGTCGCTCCCATCGTTGAATATATATACCACAGTGATTGGGAAAACCTCAAGTTCTACGGTCCTAGATGCGATGAGACTGATGAGCGAAGAGGGCGTCAGTAGTGTGGCAGTCATTGATGACGAAAATGGGGTTCTCTTAAGCGCTGTCAGCGTCACAGATATCGGCAAGGTGATAGGTACCTCATGCGATAACTATCCACTGATCCGCATGTAGATTGTTGTTCCTTCCCAAAGCAAACAAGTACTATTCACACCACTGCATCAATTTATCTCACTTATCAAGGTAACATTCTTTTCTTCGCGTTGAGTTTCGTCTACCAACGACGCTTCAGGAAGCCGACGGTTTAACTGATGGTGTTGATAAGTATCCTGGTGCGATCCCTTGTAGAAGATAAACTTTCCATTAGCTACTTACTTCACACATGCAGTGTATTCTGTTCACGCATCCAGTCCTCTTACGTACACGATAGAAAAGCTACTTGCCAGTAGGTCCGTAGTACTATTTCTCCATCCTAACACTGACGCCCCGTAGCTAATGCTCATCGCCTATTTGTAACCGCGGATTCACGGCCCTCGTCACCGATTCAAACCTCGACGGGGTACGGCAGTCTTTCCGGCGTTGTGTCGACAGTTGACAGTGCGTCATTTGATATCTTACAACTGTCGGATAATTCAATGTGACTCTACTTATCTTTCAAAGTTCTCTCATTATTCGCGCGACTTGCGAACATTTCTGACATTGATCCAACAATGATGCAGCGTCATCGACGCGCTTCGTCTGCCTCTTCTCATTCCTCCTCCGACCGTGACCTCTTCCTGAGATCATTGTCAAGATCAAACAGTAGGACAAGCATCCAGCGAAGCTCAAGCTTTATCATCCCACCCGTGATTGGCGGGAGGAATCAGTCTATTAGGAGTTCAATTTCCAGTCTCGAGTCCCTTCAGAAGTCTTGAAGTTTATGAACAATGGTTTATATTTGTCATCACTCCTCTTTTTTTCTTTCTTTGTAGCTTTTGTAAAGTATGTAGGGAAAGGCATTTTATAAGATGATGTCTCTGATGCTCCCCACGGTACACTTAATGGCGCGGCGGTAAATGTGGTAGTTTTTCGTTGTCCGATTTTGTGAATCGATAACCTTCGAATATTGCATAAAATGGCGACTTGTCAGAATAAGCCTAAGCTTGGTACTTCGAGTATAGATAGAAGAAGCTTTCGCCGGGTACTGAAGTAATGTGGATAGGAATAGACAGTAGGTGAGAAGTAGCGAATGAAATTGGAACCTATTCTTGGTCACCTGCCAGACGATACCAACCGCATAATCATTCTGACCTGTAGCATGAAAGTAAACAGGTCTAATTTCTATAGCTCCTGTTGATCAGGCGGTAGACGCGATGTTCATTGCAGTTGGAAGGGTAGCTGTTAAGTATTTTCCAAACGATAATCAAGGGTTTCAACCGTGTTTTTATCAATTTTTTTGATCGGCCGATAGCGCTTAACCTCTCCGAATCCAGTAATGACCAGTTCGGGAATGACTCCACTTTCTCTTTCTCTTTCTCTTTCTCTTTGTACCAGTAGAATCGTAACGACGCATCCCTGGTTGGAGACTTGCAGCCTTTTCACGTTTTCCTCTGCAATACCTCGATAGAATGAGTACGACGAGTACGATCACTACAAATCTACCTCTAGGGGCTTCCGTACCTCCTTTCACCCCACACGCTATCTCCGTTTCTCTCCCGACTTGGCGTGATAATGTCGAATACGAAGAGGGTCAGAAAAGGGTGGTGGATTCCATGGTCTCTGGATACCCCAGATTCTTCATCCATTTGAGCATTCAAAAGGTGTGGATTAGTTCTTGCCCACCACCGTCAGTTTTTCATCTTGGATTAGCTCGCGCGGATATTTGAACACAAGTACGCTCGAAATGGAGAACGATGTATGCTTTTCGCTACACAGAAGGTAGCGGAACAGTGTCGGTTCTTCATGCAAAAATATACCGTCAATTCGAGGCTCATGAGTCTTCTCATATGTCCGGAAGACAAGGCTAACGGACGAATAATTGAGCGCGATGTCAGAACTCTTCCGGACTGTTCTTCAGCAGCCTCGGTAAATGTTCATATCGTCTTGTTCCCGTCAGACGCCTTCCCTATTGCCAAACAATTCTGGCAGCACACCGGCATGGGCATGTCGAGTCGTCTCGCTGAACACTGCTTAGCCATGCTCCCAGATGAAGTGACTCAAGCTAAAACTTCATCTTCACCTCCCATGACTCCTCGCTTTAACGGTAAAGCTTTCAACAAGCATTACTCCGTCAAGCCACAGAGCAAGCCGACATCTTCACCACTATCACAACCCCATTCCGCAGAAGAAACGCTGGAGGAAGATCATCGTTTCTATCTTGAGGAGCGTTATGGACGTAATCTGCCACTTGCTTTTGCAGCATCAGCAAAGCGTGCGCTTCGGCGAAGAGTCGCTGGTGTATTGATTCATGATACCACCCACGAACATCAGGGGGAGCCTGTTGCGGGGGAACGGAATCTCGTAGTTGGGCCTAGTTCTCGTGGAGTTGCAGACGTGTCGGAACACGACGTGTATCTCTATCCTACTGGCATGGCTGCTATTTGGAATGCACATCATATCGCATTGGAAACGCGTCCTGTAGCCAAGAGTGTTTGCTTTGGGTATGTCCTCCCTGACACCCTACCTTGGTAAAATTCATCGCATTCTCTGTTCCCTTAGATTTCCATATACCGATACCCTGAAAGTCCTGCAGAAGTGGGGCCCTGGATGTCACTTCTTTGGAGGGGGGGTGGATTCGGAAATCGATGAACTTGAGGCCTTACTTAAGAACGAGGCTGCTCATCACCCCGATACACCACCCATCGTCGCACTCTTTGTAGAGTTCCCCTCAAATCCTCTTCTTCGTTCCGCCAACCTTCCTCGTCTTCGTACAATTGCGGACAAATACGACTTCCTCATTGTCATCGACGAAACCATCGGAAACTTTGTGAACGTCGAGGTTTTGCCTTACGCAGACATTGTCGTGAGTAGTCTTTCGAAGGTTTTTAGTGGTGTCGCCAACGTGATGGGTGGGAGGTAAATTTTTTCTCTTGTTAATGTTTGCACATTTACCTACTTATATCCAGCCTGGTCCTCAATCCACGGTGCAAGCATTACGCGGCCCTTAAGAGGTACATGGATGCGAACTTTGAAGACCTCTACTATGATGAAGATGCGATCTACATGGAGCGTAACTCACGCGACTTCCAACGGCGCATTAGAATCATAGACGAGAACACTACTGCCGTCTGTGACTTCTTACGCTCACGTTCCGTCGTTGGTGGAGTCTCATCTGCCGTTCTCAAGGAGGTCTTCTATCCCAAATACATCACCCCAGAGAACTATGAGATCTGCCGTATCAAGGCACCTGCAGCCGAAGGTGGATACGGCGGGCTCTTTTCCCTCACTTTCACATCAAAAGCTGCCTCAGAGGCATTCTTTGATGCACTCGAGTGCTACAAGGGCCCCAGTCTTGGCACCAACTTCACGTTAGCATGCCCTTTCACCATTCTCGCGCACTTTGCAGAGCTAGATTGGGCGGCCCAGTATGGGGTTGAGGAAGGCTTGGTGAGGATTACTGTGGGTATGGAGGACACCCAGTTGTTGTTGCGCTGGTTTGATGTTGCACTGAAGGCTGCGGAAGCAGCTGCGAGTTCGGCTACTAACTAACACCACTTGTGAGATTCTGTCTTCTTTCAACAATCCTTCAACAAGGAATTCTTAGCCTATCAATCATACAACATTGTATCCAACTACAGGTACTGTATCGATACTATATTTCATGGTTATACAAATCCTTTTCGAGGAAATTTGATTTGCGTTGCGGAGATACTCTGGTGCCCCCTGTGTGGCGCAAAGGCCATTGAATTGATTAACCTCGAGTTCCAAAAATACACTATTTTGGTTATCGTAGGACCATAATGACTGGTTAGGTGCTGAGGTAGTCCAAGTCCAGCTAGGGAAGGCAACAGCGCAATGGAGTATCTTGGCTGCCAATTTCGTGATGCCAAAATCTCTTCTTTTATAAAGCTTTCGAGCTCGCTGGATTACGATCTCACAGACTCCTTCCTTCTAACCTTTTCCTCAGGGCATAACTGATAATTCGCAGGTCCAAAAATTTTATCACTCGACCCGACCTGCTCAAGACAAACCAGAGATAGCAACGAAAACCTGTATTGCTGTATCCTCCAGATAAATAATAATAATACATTACTAGTACATATAGCGAAAACGGAGATCAGGGTAAGCTCATTAAACTTCTTGAGCCTTTCCAAGCTTGGTTTTCGAAGGTAGTAGTTCGGGATTAATATGGGGAACTAGGATATGGCAATCAATGATTGTCATCTTAAAAGGACAAGGCAACCTACCAACACCGCCCTGTGAAATGACCACATCCCCGAGGAGTTTTCCAAGTTCCTCATCATTGCGAATTGCGAGTTGAAGATGGCGAGGAACGATACGTTGTTTCTTGTTGTCTCGAGCTGCATTTCCTGCAAGCTCAAGAATTTCTGCAGCCAGATATTCGAGAACGGCAGCGAGGTACACTAAAACAGCGATGAATGAAAGTGAAGAATGAAAAATAACCTTTACTATTTACCAGGTGCACCAGCGCCAACACGTTGAGCATAATTGCCATTCTTCAAGTGCCGGTGAACACGACCAACCGGGAACTGGAGACCAGCTTTTGCTGAGCGAGATTGCGACTTGGCGCCATCAACGCCAGGAGCCTTGCCACCGCGAGCTTTTCCACCAACTTTTCCGGACATAGTAATCTGAGTGGTAGCGACGAGTATACGCTGCGATATTTCTAGTAAGTTGAGAGTAGGTAAGAAAAATCAATTCTATGTTCCGGTCTTTATATTATACACTTCGACAAACATCGAGCTAACAGTTGATCTCAATCAACAAAAGTCGCGTCAGACGCGTCGCGACCAAACATATGCAAAGTCACGTGTCGATATATAAGCTCACACTTCGTCTTGGGGCATCCCTTCGACTCTTTTTGCCCACCGTCATCTATCAGTTTCTGTCGTCCTTTACCTATTACTAATGGCACCCAAACCCGCTTCTACTGCTGGCAAAGCCCCAGCTTCCACTGCCTCCAAAGCACCTGCGAAGTCATCTGAGGGAGCTAAGGCGGCTAAGAAGACATCTAAGGTCGCAGGGCCTGCAGATGGTGAGAAGAAGAAACGCAAGAAGGTCAGAAAGGAAACTTATTCTTCCTACATTTACAAGGGTGTGTTCCAAAGGGTAAATTCAACTTGAACATGCTCTAACGCGGTATCGTAGTATTAAAGCAGGTGCACCCTGACACGGGTATATCCAACAAGGCGATGGCTATCTTAAATAGCTTCGTCAATGACATCTTCGAGCGTATTGCAACTGAAGCTTCAAGTACGTACTTCCCTAGATTCGTTAGCTAGGCTCATCTTAACCGCCGTAACAGAACTTGCTTCATATTCTAAGAAATCAACAATTTCATCACGCGAAATTCAAACATCAGTGCGACTCATTCTTCCTGGTGAACTTGCCAAGCATGCTATCTCAGAAGGAACGAAGTCAGTGACGAAATTCTCGTCAGCGGGTGCAAAGTAAATCTGGTTGGTGAATTAAAACTTCTATTATTGAGTATAGTGGTTGATACCTTTTGATTTAGGGATTAGGGAGCTCTTCTGTTTCGATTGTACATCAGTGTATTTTTTTAATCTATATGTCTGGGCTACTCACTGTATGTGATACGGGTTTGCGCCACCATCGGAGCTTGTCGATGCATATTGTAATGTCAGACAAGACCTATGATGTCACCTGGATGAGACCGAGATGGTTGTCTCGAGTACGATCTGGCTTCCTTAGTACCCACCTACAGCCTCGAAGAGCATCTATGGCACCTAGAGTCGCAATCATCATCTATACTCTGTATGGGCACATTGCAAAATGTTTTTTCCTTCCCTCCCATTCAGTTCTCATTTACTGACACGATTCGTAAGTGGCCGAAGCCGTGAAATCTGGTTTAGAAGAAGCAGGGGGGAACGCAGCCATATTCCAGTGCGTTCAAATACATAATGATGAAATGTGACTTCAAGGCTTTCTTTTTAGGGTACCTGAGACCCTTTCTCCAGATATCCTGACGAAAATGCGCGCACCCCCTAAGCCAGTCTATCCTATCATCACTCTCGACGAATTCGTCAAATACGATGCTTTCCTATTTGGTATGCCCACTCGTTATGGCATGATGCCTGCCCAGTGGAAAGTAGGCACTCCTGATGTTGATTTCCGGACATACATGTTAATTTCAATCAATCAGACATTCTGGGATGCCACTGGCAAGTTGTGGCAGACAGGTGCATTGCATGGGAAGTATGCTTCCATCTTCTGCTCCACCGCCGGGCCTGGCGGAGGACAGGAAACCACTGCTTCCAATAGCATGTCCACCCTAGTCCACCATGGCATGATCTACGTACCTTTGGGATACGCCCACGCGTTTGCGGAGCTCTCGGGTGTCGATGAGGTCCATGGTGGTGCGTAGAATACAAAATTTTCTTTTGTTCGGTGGCACTGAATTATCGCAGGATCACCTTGGGGTGCCGGAACTTTTGCCAAGGGCGATGGTTCTCGTCAGCCAACCGAACTGGAGCTTAAGATTGCCAAAATTCATGGAAGGAGCTTCTGGCTTAACGTGTCCCGCGTTAACTTTTGAGGTAAAGGATGTACAATAAATGGTATCGTACTTGTATCATTAGAGTACTACGCCTTCCTATCCAGAAAATGTGAAATCAGGAAGTTCGACTTTATCACCAGAGTTGCGGGCCATTGTTTTCAATATTGCATGCCATCGGAAAATATATTGCCGTTGAACATTAATGGTCTGTAGTTAAATAGATGTGTGGTCCTGGAGACCCTGAAGGTATGGGATAAGACCTTAGCATGATGATAAAACTGTCGCGGAAGATTAAGTAGCTTGAGAACAAATTTGGGCAAGTAAGATGGTTGTGAGACGCTGACCGAAGTTTTTCTGATTGTAGCTGAGTATGGGAAGTGACGCTGTAACGAAGACCAGCGACAGGTCACCGTATACGGTTACTGATATGAATTAGCTTTAAAAGTAGATTAAGCTTCAAGTTTTGTAGTTTGAAACAGACTCGGAGAGGAGAAAGGGAAGAAGTTTCCAGGGGGCAGTTAGAAGGGACAAAAGGTTCACGCAAATCGCACAGTTAATTCTCATTAAGCTCAAGGTGTCTGGTGTAGAATTTGATCAGGGAACAAAACCAGTGCTCTGTAAAATCGAGGTTAACATACCTTGATCTCGAGACTCGAATCCCTTGCCATTCGGAAATATCTGAAGTGATTTGAACATTATGAGCCCAGGTTGTTGGAGGATACCAGTGAAATTTTGACCTTGAGGTACACAAGTAATAGTCAATGGCACCTGTGACAAGCTGTTCTGCATGTAAATGGAATTGGATGGGAAATTCAAATGCCAAACACGCAAGCTAATATCGAGCAACTAGGCATATGGTTGCGTGTCGATGGCACTTGTGTGGCGCATGGTAGACATACCCGTCTTCTGAGATACTCCCATCTGACTGGAACACGATTGTATACGTATGAATGGCATGAAGTCAAACAGCCTGAAGAAGAGGAGAGATTCGACAAAACGGTGGAAATGTCAGAGATAGTATAGGCAAGAGAACGTTCACACTACATTCTTCTAAAAATCAAGTGGGCCAATCGCAAGGCAAGTATATGTAGTCTTTAGAGGCAAAGATTCTGCACGAATTTTGTTGATACTGCAAACTAAATGATTACCTGGTGCATGTCGATGGATGAAAGCTTGTACATCATCAATACAGCTTACAAATAATACACATAGAGTACGAGAATCATTCAAAATGGGCGAAGGAAGCAAATCCAAAATTTCCCCTCATCTGAGGCGCATACAGACCAATCGACCAGGGTATAACCGCTGGAAAACCTTGTCCATCTCCAACTTTACCGTCCAATTGCGGAATTATACGTTCCACGTAGGTATTTCCCTTGAAGGTCGGGCTGACTGTCGCCCACTGCGAGATTCTGGGCTCCTCTGTATTTTCGGTTGCGGGATCCACTGGCAGGGGTGGCTGTGTGAGGCTGAAAAAGTCGCCCAGAATAGGCGTGTCCACCGGAATGGGGATTTTGGAGAGGAGGCTGACAGGTTTGGTCTTGGCATGGAAGAAAGGTTCTGCTGCTCCGGGGTGGCAGACTTTGATTGTTGTTTCCCCATTCGATGTGATGATACTGAAGTCGGCAACGTGTTCTAAAGTTAGAGCTGAGGTTAGACGTAGGTTTAGTGCCAATGTGGACGAACTGGGTATGTTCCAATTCCTGCGACCTGGGAAATAGTGGACGAGTGGAAGGATGAGTTACAAAAGCTTAAAGAATTACATACCATTCTCTGTCGATGCTTGAGAGGAGACATAGATACGAGTGATGCGATAACCGGCCGTGCCCTTTTCGTACTTCCATCTCCCTGGTATATATATCAGCTCATCATCTTGAGGAGATTGTCTCAGATATCATGCAAGGATGGATCACTGGAAAATAATCGTACATGGTCCTAGGAAGCATTATCCATTAGATCTTCCAGAATTGCAAGCCTCTCAATAAGACGCACCAACGGGAGTGTCTGAGTAGGACACAATCTCAAGAAATGCTCAGTCAACATCCTGGTTGAAAAGCAACAAGCTCACCATAAGTAGTCCCGGAGTGCCTACGAACGTACCACCGGAAGCTAGAACCTCTGCTTCACTGGGGTCGGCAAAACCCCCAGGAAAACTTGAATTCGAGGACAACCCCGAAAGCAGGAAAGTCCATAGACGACACTTTAGGTCCCAAGGCCTGAGTCAAAAGGTTTGTTTGCGGACATTCAAGCCAGGAAGAAAGACTCATACGGTGGAACTGCTACGATACTAGACATGGAGTTACAAGCGAGACCGGTGACAGCACAACGTCTTGTAGCTGTTTGGTCCCGCTTGCCGAGTTCTCTCATATCATGATGACCAGCAGTCCTAACTTCACAACCCATCAATAGAACTCGGCAAGCCCGGCAGGGAGGGCGTCTAACGTTATGGCACGTGCTGTATAGTAAGAGTTTCGGGTTATGCAATTCTGCTCACCTCACGCTAGGCAGAGAAGTACTGAGTTCAAAGGAATGTACTTACGGTCGCGGTCTCTGTTTCAGAGTCTTCGAGCCGGCTCAGGTGGTGGATTGACCGATGCCCCTAGTGTCACCGTTTGTTCATAATACTTTCAACGAAGCAGGTGCTTGCTAGCTTCGACGATGATATCGGGAGGTTCCATTCAAACATTCATCCCATCGTGCTCAAAAATATTTCAATGAAGCGGGCGCATGACGATTGGGAGCTTCCGTTGTAGCGATCATTCATTGCATCACGTTCACAGTCTTTTCGGAAAGCTTGGTTTGAAACACCGTCGCGTCAGCGTGTCGAGACTGGATTATTCCTAACTAATTTGCACCGTCTACGAAGGCTCCGATGCGCGACAGTAGGAACATTCTTGAGAGTTTTAGTGCGGACGGGGCTTACGTTGTGTCTGTATTGGGATACGTGGTGGTCTATATTTTGTTGGAAATCATTGACTCTCGTGTCCAATAACAGTCTGCTTGTTTTTTTTTTCAGTTGGATTCTGCTTTTGTCGGTTTGTCGGTTTTATCTTAAACTCGACACCATGAGCACAAGTTGAAACGAAATTTTGCACTGTTCTCAGTAGGCTGGCCCTTTATTTTCAATCTGCCCATTCATAATGCATACCCTACTCAACTCTAGCGTATCATCCTAAAAGTAACTTACCTTGCTTTTTTGGTCAACCGCCTCGAAGTCCTAAACATGACGCAAGCGCCTGTACAGCCGTTATATCTGGAATTATCGGAATGAAAGATATACCAAGTATAGCGCTCTTCTATGGATTTTTCTCTGGTAAGCTCATTCATACATTTTTATTAGTTGTAAGCCTTACCAGCTACATGCTTCATGTCACGATTTGTCAGAGCTGCGGGTAGATCAGCGTGATCTAGTCTGTGGGTCGACACAACGGGGCACGTAGCCCGAGGTGCCAGGAAGGAGTGATAGGGACAAGATAGATATGGCAGAACTCTCAACTTAGATTCGTTACAGCGCAGCGACTGACAGTCTAGCATCGCGCAAACTCTACCAATATGCACGGCGACGAACCTAGCCACAAAATTAGCCGACACAAACGCCAATAGGCAACAATCGAGCACAACGCAGAGCATACAACGACCGTGGTGCATCTTTTCGGTGTATTCTTAGCTATCACATAGCGTGGGTAGATATCATTATAGTAACATAGTAATATAAAAGTACATTACTTACTAGGAGTAACAAATAGTTACCCCGCTTCTTAGCTCAATAGTGTAGCTTGCCGGCGGCTAAATTTTACTTATTCATTCATTCATTCATTCTAGTCTGTGGGTCCTTCTATCATCACAACTATTCTTATCGTCACCAGAGAAAACAGACATCCTTGTTCCATGTAGTTACAATCCTTCCAACTACCATCTTTTTATACCAATACACCTTGTCCTTGTGGTGATCACGCAAATCTCAAACGAGTTTAAAAAGGTCGCCAAGCACTCCCATTGCAGTGACAGCGGCTCCGGCACCTGCACCTTGCACTATCAAGGGTCGAGCACCATATCTCTCTGTATGGAACATAATAATGTTATCGGAGCCCCCCAGAGATGTCGCAAATGCGTGACTTGTTGAATACCTAAAAATTACATTGAATTTTAATATTTCGTCGTCTTCCATCGAAAGACTCACTTCTCAAGTCCGGCCTTGACAACTCCACCTGCAACGTCCACGACGCCGACAAAGCGTAATACATTACCTTCTGCATTGGCTTCGGTGCGGAGCTTGGCAAATTGCGCATCAAACTCAGGGAGGCGGGAGACAAATTCGTCGCCTGACGGGATGTCCTCGAGAGGTTTTGGGATCAGAGACTCTGTCTGTACAGACGCGAAGGATTGGAGCGCGGGTAACGCAGTGGGAGTGCGTGAGCCAGAGGCGATGGTACGCGTGAGAATGGTCAACTTGCGTGCGACGTCAAAGCCGTTCAAATCATCCGCAGGGTGAGGTTCCTATGTAGCAAATAGGAATTCAGGGTGAGGGACAAGATAAACGACTGTGACCGTACTGTGTATCCCTTCTCACGTGCCACAGAGACGACTGAGGAGAATGCAGGGCCATCGGCCGCACCTGTGGAGAAATTGTTGAAGATGTAGCTCATAGTGCCGGAAAACACGCCCTCGATTTTGACGATCTGATAAATGACGCGTTCTGTGATTTGCTCGTAGGACCACGGCCCGCAAGGACTACTCACCTTGTCGCCAGTAGCCACAAGCTCCTTCAAAGTCGAGATCACAGGCAGTCCCGCGCCCACCGTGGACTCATTAAGGAAACGTGCACCGCTTGCCTTGCTCGCGTTGACAATCCTCTCGTACAAATCGCGCTCGCCAGAGTACGCCTTTTTGTTAGGAGTGACTACACTGATACCATTTTCCAACCACCCGGGGTACAATTTCGCGATATCATCAGATGAAGTATTATCGACAATCGCGACTTTCTGGCCCGGTGAAACCAGTGCCGTGAGCTGCTCCGTCAACAACTGGAAATCTGGCTTCTGGCTAGAAGCCGCAAGCTTTTCCTTCCAATTCGAATCGGGCTGGATAGGATTACTGGCATCAAAGATTGTGCGCGACGACGATGAAAGGGAGATCAACTGGAACGGGCTGGTTTGTTGAGGGATTGCCAGGAGCTGCTCGATAAGCTCAGTGCCGACGAGACCAACACCGACTACAGCAACATATATTTTGGGAGTGGTGGCGACCGACATCGAAGATCTGGAAAAGCAAAGTGATCGGCCGAAGATGGAAAAATGGTCGCCGGATGTATTATACAATGGGCACAGAATATTGCCGCAATCCTGTTATAGATAGCATGGAAGACTGCCTGACACTTGTTCCTCTAGTAGAAATTATACTTTCACATGTCCTTGCAGATACAAGGAGACTACTCGTCATGCACGGTGGAGAGCGTCCTCTCCGAACATTGCCGATAACAAAGTTAGATGCCGGTGACAGCAACACCTACATACCATGCTCTTTCATTCATTTGCTGCTCGGCTTCTCGCATTGCACAATAAACTCGGATGACCATGGATTTTATCACTGTCCTACTGCTTGAGACGTGGTGACATCTCATCTTGGCTTTCGATCTCCCTCAACAGCATGGTTCAAATGGTTCAACGAACGTTGAACGTTATTAGAATTTGAATATTTCTTAAATGGTCCGCAGCTCTACTCGATCCCAATGTTAGCGGACACGCATGCCTTATGCTATATTTCATATCAGGAAGGATTCAAGCACCTCTAGGTTCGGTCATAGCATGCACCGATGTACCCCTCGAATACCTCTGCCGCTGTGACAACAAAAGTCAAAAAGACCGTGGTATGATTACAACTAGGATGAGCATGTGTACAATGGGGTATAGTGATGATATAATGGTATAGTATTGATCCAACGAGCCAACCTCAGGGAAAACTTAGAATGAACTCCTTCATTATTGTCTCCCAGCTACACCTCTGCAATCCGCGTAAATTGCCCGTGCCAGTACCTCCACAAATCTTCTCCAGGCGGGAAGACATCTGACTCATCAACGCGCGCAATTTGTCCTTCGCTGCCTGTTCCCGCCTTCGTATCCTAGGTAACATCGTCCCGCCCATTGTCGAAGCCAGATCTCGATGGCGATGACCTGGGCCATTGCCGGCAGTTTCCTTAACGATGTTCTTCTCAACTGCTTCATACGCCTTGTTCCCAGGTGTTGCGAGGGCTTGCAGATGATATCGAGTTTCGTTGTACACAATGTACCGCAGCTTTGGGTAGAAATGGACAAGCGAACCTGGTGTACCACAGACGACGGGGCAATCTGGATTTGGACATCCGGCGGGATTCACATAAGGGCCGGTGGGGTTGTGGGGATCCTTTCGCTGACACTTTCCGTGGAAATACGAGGGGAAAATTGCGTGTTCAAGTCGAGAATATGCGCTTTTTTTGTAAGCTAATAGGATGGGATTCATCAAGAAACTGGGCGGAGAGGAATATCGACGGTCAGGATGAATATCCGCCAAGAGCTCATTGTTCTAGGAGATTTGACGCCGTTGAATATTGACGGGACAAATAGGCTCGGGTATAGATGAACTCACCATCTCGTGCAGCACGGTGATTATAGGATGTGAGTAGTTTGAGAGAAAGGCATTCGTAATCCCCACAATACATTCGCCTTCGCAAGCCCTGACGACGGCAGTCAGCGCACAGACGATCGCAGATAAAGTGATGGCAAGACGCATGATAAATATACGGAGGCGTATTCAAGACGCGTTTGTGGATATCGCGTATCGACTGACTATTATGTTCCAGGAGTAGACGAGGCGCGACGAACATGTCCCAATCACGTGATTAAATTCATTACATCATACATGCAGGATTATAACACTCTGAATCTTCGAAGAATTCTACCCCTTTGTAACTATCGACCTGGATCGGATCGAAAAGACTCCTGACAAGTTGCTTCGTCCACTGATCATGAACCTCTGCGGCCACTGGTTCACCCCAGCCATCGAAGGGCTCAGTTAGACGACGTTTGAGTGCAATCTCCCGGGCTTGGGCCAGCAATACAAAATTTTTCAACCCTATTATGCTTGCCTCCTCAAAGGATAATGGGTCCTCTTTGAGACACAAATCTTCAATGGCGGGGAGTATCCAGTGATCTATGTTGTATCTCATGGCCAACCGAAGCCTCTCAATTGAGCTAATGTACTTATGAATAGATTCGAGGTGATTGATCGCCTTTGCTCGAACAGCAGTGAAGACGTATCGATCAGCGATAGATAGCAGATGGATCCATTTTTCGATCCGAGGCTTATTATCTGGAGCCCGTTTACTACGGATTAACGTGAAAGTGTTTCAACCTACCAGTTAAATCATTCACTCTAACTCATAATGTTAGCGCGCACACAAGTAGTAAATTTACTTATTTATACATACCCTTGATAAAAGAAGTCAAGTAGTAACTCGAATTCCGCCGCCGTTACTTCTGGAAGCATGATTGGGCGTTTATCGCTGCTCCCTTCTGGCCCATCAGAAGTTGGTGGGGACTCAAACATTGCTCGGAACACTTCAGAGTGCCGAGTCAAGAAATAACGGTGGACTTTGAACAGTGTATCTTCAACCTGAGAAAACTAAGAACGGAGAACAGTCAAAATGATTCCCATAGTGGATACCTACAAGAAAGATGACAACACCATCTTCAAAGTAGTAATGTGAATGATGCGACGGTTCTATACGCTTTTCGATTGGCGATAGCGGATACTCTTCTGACATTTCGATGGGCGATATTGAATGTTCTACTGGCATTTTGCTGCTTCCAGCAACGTTCGATGTGCTGTTGGTGGTGGTACGAAGGAATGTGTACTCACAGCGCTTAGATTCGAGCCGCGTGACTAGTTCATGCTAGGAGCATATCATATAGAAGTCCAGAACAAAAGATGAGCTGTCATCGATAGACGCTGGAAGAGATGACATGGTCCAGAGCACTTCACTTAAGAATCGAGGTCATCGCTAAGCCGTCGTGTAACATTAGGGTTGTCGAACAGACAGAGATAACAATCTGGAGAGCTTCAAGTTGACATCAAAAGATAAGCAGAGATAATCTAGGGTCCATATCTAAGTACCTTAAATGCCGAGGTGCCGAATAGATGAATCTGTCGTGGTTTACTTGTATATATGTACCTTGCTACCATCAGAGGGAGTATGGGGTAAAGTCGGCGTGCTCTTACGCCCGTTGTGTGGTACACTGGTAACCAAGTCAGGTTGCTTGTATTTTTACTAGTGTGTGATCAATTTTTCCTCGCACAGCTGTATGTGACTAGTAGCAAGGTGTCAATAAGTTGCATTTCTCTAAAACTTTCACGGGCCGGAATCGTCTTCCTCCAGGTTTCGAGCTCTTGTTGAGTCCGTAGGCCCAATAAACCCCCGATGAAGCCAAAACTTTTCCATATGTTAACCTCTACCTCGTGTCTCGGACTTCCCGGTACGTACTACCTAGCGCCGTCTTTCTGGGGATAGGGTTGATCATGATTCATGCTGTCTTTCAAAATTTCCTTCATGTATCTGAGGCGATGTGCGTATGACACGCAAAAAGATCGACTTTTGATATATCGTTCTGAATGCTTCGCGTCTTCGTGGTCCCGGTGACATTTGATAGTGCCCATCATATCCTGCGACATTGGGATTCTCCGTGCCTTGCTAGTATCAGGCCGCACGTGGAGCTACCAGGCCTTTAGCAAAAAGCTACGCTTGCTGACAATAGTGATCCTATCCTTGTTTGATTGAAAACTGGTATGTTTTACATGTCAGAACTATACGTATTTAATCTTGGTACACAGAGGGAAATGGCACTGATATAAACAAGCTATAAAGAGGAAGTCACGCATAATTCTCCATCATAAACTGCTGTCAACCTGTCTCCTCCAGGTGCTCGAATCAGGTTCTTACCCCAAGCTCGCATGTGAAGCACAGAGACGACCAAGGTTGGCGCTCAGTCCAAGTTTGAACTTCATGTTTGTGCGTGAGATGATGTTTTGAGGAATGAATGTCTCTCTTGTGTGTAAATGCTTTTTGGTAGCCTCCGTCAGCTCCTTAAGCGTGTGCATGAATCCTGCAGAAAGAGAAATGTCAGCTTTGTATGACAGTCAAGGGAAAGGACGCTCGAACCAAGGAATTGGTGATTTGTCGATACTCCAACGTAACTCAATGAGCGCTTGGACTGGGACCATGGAAATCGCTTGGGCTTGAGGAGATCATATTGCTTCTGGAAGGCCTGCATCGATGCTCTCAAAGAACTACGAGCGTCCTCTACAACTTGATTGAGATCAATGCTGCAATTACCTTTCCTGCATTGAATTCGGACTGCCCTTAAATGAAACTCATTGAAAAGAAGATCGAATTTGGTAAAGACCACGACTACGGGGATATTTCCTAAAGGATTACTATGTCATTTTCAAATCATGATATAATATGAAGTACAATCACGAGCAGCAGCAAGCTTTAGGAGGTCTTCATCAGCGGTTTGCATCAGACGAGCCCCAGTGCGTGGAGTCTCTATGCATAGCCTACGGAGGTGTCGATGAGCTACAGGTGCATTCAAGTTACTGCTTTGTTACCACAGTGCATGAATTCGCTGCTCGAAGGGTAAGCTCTTTTGTGATCTTTGGCAAATGAACGTTTCAATGACCCTCCAATGCTCAGTAGAGCCTGGCTCAGGACCATTGCTGTCGTGAAGCACAAAGCAAGGATTATCATCGGAGGTGTATTCCCGATTGATATTAGCCGCCCCAGCGCGGCCATCAGCAATGTCAATGTCCTATATGCAGTCATGCATAATCAAGGTCGAGAAATACCAAAGGCGAAGACCTCACTTGTTGGCTGACGTTGAAGATACTGGCGATAAGGGAGGATTTCCCCACCCCTGTCTGCCGAGAATAAAGCATTCTTCAGTCAATTTATCGTTCTGAGTGGCATTGGAGAGGACCTACACTTCCTACGACTAAGATTCGAAATCTTGGAAGGGTCCGTAGGACCAAGTCATTTGTCAAGAAATTCAAAGAGCGATGAAAACTAACCTAGGACAGCGCAAGGCGCCGGGAGTAACATTCAAAATAGTGGGGTCAGTGACTGAAGGAGTATCCACCACAGTAGTAGCACGTAATGCGTAGACGGTGAGGTCAGAAGGAGAATTCATCCTAAGATCTAACAGTTGTAGCACGACAAGTCCTCACTTAAAGAAAGCATTTCATGTCACGGTGCACATGCCACATGGATGTAACGTTGCCAACACACGGCACTGGAGGATGCACTGCCTTTTCAAAAGTTACTTAAAGTGATAAACTTAAGCAGAGACGGTAAAAGAAAGAGCCTTAGACTTGCTTGAAGAAACAAGTTATTCTGAAGTGTCGCCGGATCCGGTGCAATGCATTTGCGCTTTAGATAGCGACACTTTGGCATGATTTGAGCCTTGCTCGTGGCAGACTTTATACACCACATTTGCTAGTGAACTTTTTCATTCAAAGTCAGAAACAGAGAAGAGATTACTTTGAACCTAAGCCAAGATAAGGGTAACACTTACTTCCATCATTTCTCCTGTGTACACCGCCCTCGAAAACTTCTCTAGGCTCCTCAGAACTTCCGTGATCTAAGGTCAATGATTTATGTATAAGTCATGTTATCCAATTGTCATCCTCCATATTCTTTGGGATGCTATTCCCGCGCCACGCCCTCGTGTAAGCTAAATTGCAAAAAAAGTTGTGGCATATGACCATCAGAGTGATTATTTCCATGACAACACTGAGCTTGTGCCCACGATGGCACGATAAAACACAGCATAAAGTCATTTTTGTGTAACTATATTAGCGCTTTTGGGGATTGTCTGGCACGTACTGCAATACTCGGTGCGACCTGAGTCGTTTCGCCGGCAGGTTTTTCCATGCCGTCTGGAGCACTAGCATACTTATAAGAAAGTATTGGCCCCGATGTCATGATGTCCGGGGTCAACAAGGCTCGTAAGGTGTGACCTTTAGTGTGAGGTCGCACATAATCGACTCAAGTAAATTCTCTAGTGACTTATGCATTATGATTGTTGCTCTGCCGGGGTCTGTACTTACATAGAGTGTTGACGTAAGTAATCCCCACATTACCATTCACACATCCATGCTGCTCTCACAACATGTGTTCGTGTGTGTGAAACTCATCCTCGCTCTTCGCTGTTTTCTGCCAACATGAGTTGCCCAGACTGTCTGACCGGGGACATGCTGCCTGGAGAACCTACAGGAGCCTATAGTATTCAAGGCGCCTATCTCGCACCAGCTCCTGGTAGTTCGGGCCGCGCTATCCTTCTCCTGACGGATGCATTCGGTCTCCCTCTTAAGAACTCCAAGATCCTTGCGGATAAGTTCGCGATGGAACTCAAATGTGATGTCTGGGTTCCAGACTACTTCCAAGGTATACATAATTTTATGTTCTCCTTCATACAGTACTCCGAATTCAATATTTCAATCAGGTCGGCCACTTGCAGATTTGGACTCGTTGCATATATTACCAGACCGTTCCGGTGTCAGAATGACTCTTTTCAGGTGGCTGAGATTTATCCTGGCGATGATACCAAAGCTCCCCGCCGCTTATAGTAGCAGATCGTCCGTGGTTGATGCTAGGCTTTCCAAGGCAGGCTTCACGCTACAAAGGACCCGGCTCGCCGGTTTATTCACATCTATTCATCATTACAGTTCATCGCAGCCATTGTGGAAGAAAATAAGTACCAGAAGCTTGGGGCTGTGGGGTTGGTGTCCATTCTCTATGAGACGTGCAGTGCGTTCATTTCCTTCGTTTGGGCCAGGTATTGCTTCGGTGGTGCAACGGCCATTCGTCTCGGCTCGACGGGTCTAGTTCAGAGTATCGTCATCTGCCATCCCGGACCATTTTCTATCGAGCAGGCCAAGGCTATCAAAGTAAGAACCCATCGTTTTCCCCCGCCCAGTAATCGAGGCAGAAATATCAATTTGAAATATCCGATTAAACAGGTGCCATCCTCATGGGTATGCGCTGAAGGTTTGTTTTCGTTTTCGTTCCCTTTCTTCAATATGTATTCAAATGAACATTTCATCTCAGACGATCTGTTTTTCGGTCGTACGTATCGCCTACAAGTTGAGGCTTCCTTTGCAGAACGTCAAGGAACCGACAATCTGGTAGATTACGAATTCAAGGATTACGAAGGTTGGATCAGTGTGGCGCTGCTGGGAAAGATTTCATACTGATCCTGTTTTTTCATTCTCGGTAGGGACAGCACATGGTTTCGCGGCTCGGCCTAATCTGAATCTCACTAAAGTTGCAGAAGCGCACAAGAAGGCGTTTCAACAGGCTGTCGATTGGTTTTCGAAAACACTCAACCCACTATAGATGCTAGTCTCGATAGATGTCTGACGGTGAATGTTATTCACATTCGGTGAGGCGAGGTGATGTATAGTACACATGAAAAATACTCAGATCTCGAGTTCTCAATTAAAGGATTGATCGTCTCAGTCAAAGCTACGACGATTATTTATTCGAGTTGCAAGGTCAAATGTTCACGAAGCATAAACTCTTTTTCAACCGCCCTTCATGAATATTCTTCCCTCGACCTTTCCGAACAGTTGCTTGATACATTGTCACCGCTAGTCCCACCACTTCACTTGGAAAGTGTTTAGCATCCTGCCTTGACAAGCAATAATTTGAACTGCGTGTGATGATTATACTTTCCCCGTTCATCGGAGGTGACTGGTCGATGATAGTCTCGTTCTCGTTTTGACGGGATAACGCAGCAAGAATGCATTCGAGGGATTGAACAAGATAAAGTTGTAAACGGGAAGTCTCAGAGAGGTAGAGCCTCATTTATCTGTGACTGTATGTATATGTAATATACTCTGCGATCGGATAGATAATGTAGAGGATAGTCAACCACGATGGAGCCACCCCACTTCTAGACCAGTCATCATGCGCATGGTCTCCGGGTATGCGCTGTTGCTCTCCTTCAGCAGGCCGGCTAGGTGACGGCATATATGCATGGGATACGAAAGGTATTCTGCTTGCGGGAAACCAGGGTATTTGGCCAAAATCCTACAGTCGTCAGATCATCAGCGCCGAACGAGACTAAGGTGGAGCATGCTCACATTTTGAGATCCGATGTCCGTTCTGAAGGTGTCAGGATTTTGAAAAGGACTTTAGCAGCGTGGATGGATGCACTCTTTGGTATAGCATATGGGGTGGGAGTGGTATATGCAAGTCGGATGCTGGGCTTGAACAGCCAGATCTGGAACATGGCAGATATGATCAGTCATCGTGGAAGTTCGAAAGTGGGAAATCCATACAAGAATGCGAGGAAGCTCCCCTTCTTCATCCAAAATGACAAATCTGTATGTTGCATGGGCTCGAACAAACTCCGTCATATCTTCGACGAGGAATGCTGAGAATGGTATTCTAAAAGGTCTAGACAAGCATTTTAAGAATATCAGTTGAAGAAAAAGCATGTGTACACGGACTCAATGTTCAAGCTAACTGGACGAATGGCAAACTTGAGCAGCCTGAAGACATTCCACGACTCATCTCCCTTTCTATGATCTTGGTATCGACCCAAGACAGCTCCACACAGGCATCGAGCAAGTCGCCAGTCTTCTCCAGCCTGCAGATAGATGGTCATTAAGTACCAATCTCGCAAAACATGTATAAAACATAGATAGAAATGTAGACTCAATCGTAGCTCCCATGACGTGTGCCTCATAAACACGAGAGTTGTTTGAGAGCCATAAAACGTGGTTAGGGAACCACGTCCGTTATTCTAGGACGTTTTGTATCAACCGATATAGTCGCCACCTTTCTGCTCATCTACATTTCAGCACAATGTTGTGCCTCCCCAAAACCATCGTGGGCTTCGATGAGCCACAAGCACGAGCATCAAAAGTTTCAGATACAGTAAGGCTGGACAACCGCTGGTAGCAGCCAGCGCCGGTCTTCTTAGTCATCCAGTTGTAACAAAGGTAAAAGAAGTGATCATGAAAAAGAATGACCCACCTTGGCTTCTACGGCAAGATGAAGATTATGCCGTGCCATAGACGATTCTTCAAAGAGAATATAGCTTCCACCAACGAGGGCCTGTTCGGCCTCCGGCCAAAATCCGGTTTTCCCATGTTTCACGACCTGATCATGCAGCTTCTGATCAGAGTGACACATCCATGCGTCAACAAGCTCCTGCCAGTGCTCCGACGGTAGATCGCGGTATTCATTGATCTTCGTGGCTTGTACGAGGATAAGCGAGCACGATGCACAAATGAAGGATGAGGGCTTTGCAGCAGACAGTTGTGCTGCATCGAGGAGCGGAGGTGGATCCTCGACAGGTAGATCGGCCGAGGGACGCGGGCCGATGGTGGTCAGCTTAACTTCGTAATGCGTGCTTTGGACACGGACTTCCTGTTTGCCGGGAAGGATGCGGGCGGGAAGGAGTAGAGGAAGGGAGTTGCGAGATCCACTGCGGATGATGAGATGGTCACCGCCTTCAGTATACTTCTCCGGAAAGGGCGGGAGGACCTCTGCTTCTATGTCAACCCCTGGGGTAGCACCAGTCACAGTGAAGAATACAAGCACGTGTTGAAGGTTTTCATGGTTCTCTGCGACATAATGTACTTCGAACCCGACTGAAGTTTACATCAACACCTGAGACGATAGACAAAGGAATGGCGTACCACTTGAAGTCGGTGACGGTCTAGATTGTGACGTACTGGAAGTACTATTGGTGGATGATGATTTCGTTGAAGATGAGCGAAGCCAAGATAATGCAGGAGCCGAGAGACTGCGGTGCATCAAACTCTTGTTGTCATCATTAAATCGCATCGCTTGCGCATCAGAGTCGTTATTTACAAGACTTGCAGGAGGTGATTCCTTGACAAATTCTGGAAGCGTGAGTAGTGCTTTTGGATCAGCTCGAATCACAGATGCAGGAACTGCCTCGCGAATGAATTCAGGAAGTGTGAGGAGAGCGTGAGGGTCTTTCACTCGTGGCTGCATCACTGCATCTTGAGTGTGCAGGCGTCCCGCAGAGGAATGCTTTGCTAGCTGTTCAACGAAAGCTTGTTTCTGGGGGAATAGACTGAGAAGTACGCCCTTGTTGATACTGTCTAATCGACAAACCTTAGCTAATTCTTTTCTTCGGGCCTTCTCCATCCTAGTATGAAGCCCTTCTGCGAGGACGACAGTTTGGTTGCTAAACGTTCGTTCGGATGCCTTTCCAAGAAGGTCTAACATCCTTTCAAGGTCCTGTATGTCATTTTCCGTCTGTTTTTCAGTCTTTGGGGTGTACATCCCTTCCTTCTTAGCTTTCTCCATCTGTGCGAGTTTGGTCGTCTTGAGCTCCACGCGCTGGTTGTGCAGCTGTGGTGCAACAAGATACAGCCTGTCAATAGCCATAGTCACGCCCTCTAGATCGAGCCTCATCTTTTCGTCCGATTGTCGTGAAGACGTTACAGGTGAATGATCATGGCGAGATTTGGAATCGACGGATGTCCGACCACCCGCCTCATCGTATTCCGGGAGTATCTCACTTAAATAATCCTCGTAACCATCCTCGAAATCATAATCCGGAGGAAGGCTGATGGCATCAGGTTCTTGACGCAAGATGTGCTCCGCGCGCTCTTTGCACATAGTCATAACAGATTCGAGCTCCTCATCGATCTTGTTCCAAAGGAGGGCAGCTTCCACTACTAGGACGGGGGGCGCGTCCGGTGCTAGAATGTCTGGCTGCGACGAAAGGCGCTCAATTTGTAGATCGCTAAGATGACGCCTTAGAAGAGAGAAGGGATCTGAGGGTCCAGCAGCATCAATGGGGCTGGGAGAGGAGACCTTCGACAGTGATTTCGTAGAGTTTGACTGGATTGTTGATAATCTCTGGAGATGGGACAGCAAAGAAATAAGTGAATTTGCGAGCAGCGCATGGGCGGGTTCCAAGCTGGACGAGATTGCATTAATCCTTGTGCGGAGTTCATTTAGCAATTCGGCATCATCCTGCCCGCTAGTGATTTGGATCATACCCTTTGTCCCTTGTTTATCGCGAAGATTGGTGACGAGGGTCTGGAGTGCGGAGGAGGACGATTCGGCAACCACTTCTGACGTGCCTGGCGTTTGAGAGCCTGAGGGTGTCGAGACTCTGCGGTCTGAAACTATCGGGTCCCAACCAATTGGAACAGAGAGGAGGTTGTTCAAAGTAATGAGACATGATCTCTGGACATGTACAATGGATGGCATGACTGCTTCCTGTTAAATTGTTGAGTACACTGAGAAACCGAATAAATGACATAGGTTCACTAAAACACTCTGGTTGTCATTTCGTGCAATGTCCGGCTCCAATGCTCGAGGTGGGTCTACTTGCTGAACATCACCCAACGATTGTTGTTGCAATCGAGCAAACTGTTCTCTTGGGAAGGGACTCGGGATTCCAGAAGTCAAGAGAGGACTTGATGATGGGCGTGCAAGTTGTTTTGGACGAGTCAAAGTTGCCATTCTTTCTCACAAAGAAGGTCGTAGGGGCTGAGCGCTAAGCAGTCTTCCGTGGCAACATTGAGTTGATGAAGGCAAAGATGTACAGTATGAGCTCACATCGTGTATCTCCGCAAGGACGAGATAGCGTATTGCTGCGTCGAGAAGGAAGAGCGAGTAGTAAGATATGATGTGAATTGTGTATTTCGCCTCGCGATGATTGGCGCCAACAGCCAACGCTGACAGCTACCCACACGCCTGATTATCGCTGAGAGACGTGAGCGTCGATTATCAAAGTCTTCTCTCTTCAAATATGTACGATGCTTGTCAACCACAGACATCACTTTAGTCCGTCCATTTTTTTGAGAATAATATTCTAATCACGTGTGACGGGCTGTGACTTGTTCTTTCCTATTCTGTCGGGGACTTACCGTGATTCTCAGACAACCTTTTTTTTTTTTCACCTACCGTTTCGGGTACTAGATAGCCGACAGTATATAAAGCTTGAACAACCAATCCGTAATAACAGGACTTACGCCAGTTCCGACTTGTGTGAAGACTTGTGACGGCACGGTCACCGACTCTGCCGTTAATACACCACAGTTCCGCAGACAATTTGAATTAGAGTTCAGAACGGTTGCGCGACCGCGCCGGTAATCCCATCCACCCATCCATCCTTGTACATACTCGGGAAAAGTACTTACGTACATGTGTGAGAGTGAATGCACTTGTGCGTAAGTCCCCTTTATACTTCGGTCGGCGTAATGAATCAAGATTGAATTAAGCGTTACATAGCTCCTGAGAAAACATCCTTGAAGCAAGTGGTTCCTCGCTAGCATGGACCGCAGGAGTGATCTAACCATCCTTCAGTCTGAGAACCCTCAAGGCCTTGCCGAACAACGAGGCGTTGGGAGATAAGATACTTGCGGGAAAACAATAACGAATAGTATCGAAAACTTTGTCGTTCTACTAATACTCTGCATTGAAAATCGATATCTGGACTTTTGATGTTTCAACCGTGAAGAAACGTGGAATCTGTCACGGTCTAGGCTATGTACTGTTGTTAATCTTACACCTGTGCGTCGACCCCGATAGGAAGAGATACTTCATACACTGAATTCCTTTTCCGTTCCAGCCTTGTTATACTTGGTCATGTGGCTGGAACAATCTGAGGGATTTCTCGAGACTAGTTTTAACCTGAGATTCTGAACCGCTGGAGGATTGAATGATCCGATGGGTGATAACGTACATAGATAGTACTTATTGATGGAGAAGAATTGATCCCTCGGATGTACGTTGCTCATTTGATTTTTACGGCTGACAGTCAAGCTTTCAAGCTTTCGAGGGCGACTGATTATCCTCATCCTCATAGCTATGCCGGCATGTAGGGGTGTAATATTAACGATCATAATCCTGGAACCTGATGAGAAAAATCACCGGTTAGTGCTCGATCAGGGCCCCGGCCTTACCCACATGTCCAACTTGTACAAAAAAGCCCACATCGTTCTGGTAACCACCACACGCAGCAACGACCTGCTTTTTACGCTTGTTGAAACGACTTCTGACGATCTCTGCTACGTTAACCGCCGAACTGGCTTATATACACGACTTTTCCGAGTTTTTTACGCACTCCAGACTGAAAAAACGTCGAGGTGTCTTGGTACCCGACAGTTAGTCTACGAGCGACATATAACAGATGATTTTGCCAGGGCTGTTGGCTGCGGAACCTGATCCAATCTCCCCTCTTTCTCTTGGGGATACTACACCAAAAAATCGTCGTTCATCTTCTGCAAGCCGGCGAGAGACAATCCTGAACTTGGTGGAGATGCTTTTGCAGAATCACGAGTCCGACAGAGGTAGAATCCAATTGACTTACACAAGCCTATCGCTTACCTTTCCTTTTAAGACGAAAAGATGCCGAGTTTCGAAGACGACAGAGATGTTCGTGAGTGCCACACAGTGTTCTTTCCCGATAGAAATTCAACACTTTATCAGCTACCGTTGACGAACACCTTCAGGTTGTTGGGGCTGAGGCTTTCCGTAGATTCAAGAAGTAAGCCTCATTTGTTTTACCGGACATTTTCATATATGCGCTTTGCAGACGAATAGAGGGTCTGGATAAGGAGGTGAGTAGTCAGTCGGCTTGACATCTTCATTGGCAAGCTCAAGTGATCTCAGCTTCGGAACTTTGCTCATGCGGCTCGCCAACTCGGAAGTTCCGTTGCCATTCTTTCCTCTGCCTTTGATCTCCGCGAAAGACTCGCGCAAGTCCTCTTTCTCTACCATGAAAATGCGGCCGACCTCTTTAATCGCAAGATTGCTCACATTACGAAAGAAAGTCCTTCGGAACGACCGAGATTTGGAGGGAGAGACCAGCGTCGAAAGAGGAGAGTAACAACAGCGAATCTGACCGGAAAACATGTTGTACCACTCACCGTGAATGAGAATCTTAGTTTAGAGGATCTCCCGATGCAGTTGAAGCTGCTGGCGAAGGCCATTAGGACTTTCTCCAACTGCCTGAACGAATTCCCCGAATTCACTGATGAGGCCGTAGACACCTCTATGTCAGAGTTTGAGGGTGATCTTGAGGTGAGATTACTTTTGGATTCATTTTCGTGTTTTGAACGTCGAACATAGTACTGGGCCTCCTGTCTCAGGGAGTATGCTGGTCAGTTGGCCGAGCGATTGTTTAATTGATTGCTCAAATCGTCATGACAGGACAATTCCGTCATCAGTCCGTTCAAAGATATGTACACGATCTATCATCAGAGATGGGTGAACATATAGACACCATAACATCGACTTTATCTATGTTCATCGAAGTCGGTGCGTGGTCTCTAAATTCTTGATCGTCCCACGATCTGACACACGTTTAGGTGTTCCTACAATCCGTTTTGCGCAGAAGCATGGTGCCACTAACCTATTGAATCTCTCAACTGTCGCTACATTCTTTTCTGCCGTTACGGCGACAACTATGCAGTTTTCCTTCAACCTATCCCGTAATAAGGTGTCGGATTCAGTCAACTGTTTTTGGTTTGCTTCTTTAGTCTTTAGCATTGCAGCTGCCGTGAACAGCCTGCTAGGTCTGACGTGGAAACAGGCCATGTAGTACGTAGGCACCTCACTTCTTACGGCAGAAAAGTTAAGAAGCTGATGATCAACCTCTGGCAGTCGTTCTCCCGGTGACCGCGTGCCCTGGTGGGTTTTGATATGGATAAAGAGATCACCCCTCGTGTTCCTTGTCGTGTCCGTCGCATGTTTCTCTGTCGGCCTTTGTCTCTTTGCATATGCCTCTGGCCAGGTCTGTTGTGTTCTTTTTTCATGCATACTCAATGGGATGAATACTTGTACTGAGTGTGTAGGCACCTGTAACGTCAACATTAACCACTATTTTTACCGTCTTCACGTCCTTCGGTTTAACAGCGGTTTCTGCATGGTTCGCGTCAGAGCGCTGGATCTATCTCCGGCATCAAGGCAGGAAATGGCTTAGCGACGCCCTTACAGACTACACGTTTTTATTGATGAATCTCCCCGGAATGGGACGAGCCAAAGCCTTCCTGAAAGTGACGCACAGTTTGCTACTCCATTGGGCAGACAATCTTCAGTGGTTCTGCACCAGGTTACTCTGCATTTGTTACACCGACAGTAATTCTTCAGGACAGAGAAATGATATCGAAGTAGGGCCTGTACTTCCCACCGCTTACGCTGACAACGTTCATCCGGATACATACACATTGAACTTAAACAGCCAATCTGACGTCGGGTCCGAGTCTCTTAAATCTCCTCCCCTCTCTTCTGCATCTTCAGCCATGAATGGCGAGTCTGTAGCAGGCTCTACATCACCGACAGCTGTTTCTCCCGGCCGACAGTTATGGACAAGTGCTATGCGCACTGTAAAGATGCATTGCGCAGTAGCGTCTCCTTCCCTCGAGCCACGCCGTCAAAGAACGACATCTTCAAACATCATTGAACGCACGAGGACGTTGGCGAATGAAGTTGGACCGGGCAAAACCGTGATGCGGTCCCGTGTAGCGGCTCTCTCGCCCAAGCTGAAGCAGCTAGAGCCAACGCAGGATGTTGCTGCTCATACGGGACTTGTCCGGCATCTACAGTTCTCGCCTGATGGAAGGTACTTGGCTACATCAAGGTATACGTGACTCTCCTGTTCTCTTACATTTTTGCTTGACATGTTGCTGTAGCTGGGACAAGACTTCGGTGGTTTTTCGCGTTGAGGTCTAGTTGGATCCATTTTCCTGGCTTCTTGACCTCATCTTGTTTGTAGGACCCTTTGATATCCCATCGAATTCTTGCGCATCCGGTTGGGTTTGTTGGACAAGTTGCTTGGTTTACCTGTTTCCATGTTTCTTTTAATTTCTTATTGATGTCTGATAGGTCACCCATTGGGGATCGTCTCCTGACGAAATTTTCACGAGGAGTCAAGGTCTGGACCTCCGAGGTAGTATCGTTGGTATCAATACAAGAGGCAATGTTGACTTTAGTACACATCATTTCTTAGGACGGTGTTTGTACGAAAACCATCGATCGTAAGACCAACGTCGAGTCAATTGCTTGGTTCCCTGATGGAAGGAGTGAGTCTTGTCAGAACAACCTGGTGAATTATTTTTACTCGCATTTAATGATATAGCTTTTATCTCGGTTGAAGGAAGTGGTGTGACGAAGCTTGTTCGTGTCCTTTCCTCGTGCCCACTGTTCTCGCCGTAGTGACAGAGGTTTCCAGGATCTCGCCGGCAAAGTTGATATCTTGACATTCTCCACGAACAGCTACGTTTACATTTTGAAACCTTGACAGATTCTCGATCAATACCACTTTGGTCATATGAGACTCCATGATGTCGCGGTAACTCCTGATTCCTTGCGACTGATCGGGGTGGGGCCTCTTCTCGAATCGCCGGATGGACTGCAACCAAGCAAGTCCAGGGTAGAAAAGAGACTCGTTGGCAAGTTCCTCCACTGTTACCAATACGACAGGTGCTCACCGTGTTCCCAGTATATAATATGGGAACAAATCTGGTTGAAAAGTAGGTTCAGTGTTTACCTCATAGACTGATTCCCTGATGACCTCTCTACAAGCCAAACGCCTGTACTCAATGATGTTCGAGATATTACAGTAGCCACGAGTGTAGAAGGAAGTATCATTGCTTTGATCAGTTACGAGAACAAGGTATGAAGCACCTGGAAAATGTCCACAATTCAGTGGCTGATAGTACTGAACAGGCCCCTCCTCAGCTCTGGAGACTTGAGTTGCTCAAGGATAAGGAGAATCTCAATTTGACCAAAGGAAGACTTACCCTTAGGTTGATTTTGTCCTTGAATAGATTAACTACCGTCTTAATTTCTATTTGGTCAGGCACACTTACATGCCCAAGGTCCGAGTTGATTTCGCTGGACCAAGCTATTTTGGCGGGAAAAATAACGAGATGGTGTTTTGTGCTGGTAAAGGCAAGGCTTGATGGTCATTTTCTTTCTTGCCCCAACTTTATACGATTTGTCTTTATAGCTGGAGATATTCATATCTGGGACCAGGAATCGGCGGCACTACTTCATTACATTCGCGGCCAGTATCACGGTGGAGATTTGACTTGTATCGCTTGGAATCACGCAGCCGGAGACCCATTCATGTTCGCAACTGGAAGCCATGACGGAGCGGTTCGTATATGGACCAAGCGGTCAAATGATAATCCGAGCGAGGAGAACGGTATGATTCGGTCGAATTCACCTGCCGAGTTCCTGAAGGAAGAAAAGCTGCATACTGGATTGCCGCAGCAATACTTTAATGATTGAGGGCTTCAGATCTTTCGCCAAGACATACAGCACCAAAGCAATCGCGACGCATAGATCCCTATTGACATGCTGTCGGCCTTACTTCCCCTCAATAAATCATGCTTACGCTGCTGCACAACGTGAGGTAGATGTAGAAGATATATAATTACAGGGCTAAAACTATATACTGCAGACGCCTATGTATGTAAGCTCGTGGAGAAGAAAGCTGTGCGTGAACCATATTTTAAAACGGACAATAAGTAGCAACAAAGTATTTCTTAGCAATCAGGCTTATATGTTTTGCCTTCATATGAACTGTACAGAGTACGAGTATATGTGCGCCCACATATCTGAAGTACTCGATAAATACTTCATGAAAACCGCGAGGATATTCTTCACAAGGTCTCAAAACAGACCGGTGACAGATCAATCGACGCTTGCTCATTGTAACGAATGGTTACGAGTCTAGTCTCAAAATCAAGCGACAAAAGATTTCAATTATAGTACAAAAGGGAGTGTCGATGATACTGTGGCATATATGTGTGGGGAGAGCACGATACATCAACAAGCTCTTGCGTCCCAGGAAAAAACAAATGATTATAACCATTCAGTATTGTGCAACAGGATAGTCAGTATATCCAACGTTGGGAGGGAAATTCTGGTTCCAATACAAGTTTTTGGTATCAATCACATTATCAAGGGGTTTTCCATGCTGTAAGCGCTTCATGAGGTCTGGATGTTTAATCCAGTTGGTTCCGAGAACAATCCCGTCGATCTTTCCCGCTTCAATGAGCTCAGCACCTTCTTCAGGGGATACCGCAGCGTTGAGGAAGACCTTGGCTTTCTTGATCAGGGATCTGTAGGATTCAATGACGTCATGCACGGTAGCACGCTTTTTGCCTGAATTGAATGATTCTAGAGAGCGTAGGATAGGCAAGGAAAAGAAAGCTTACCGTCGTATTTGACATCATATTGTTCTATGTAACGAACCAGTGTGATGTATGCAAGACCAAGTTTATCAGCCTCAGTCAAGAAGTACGTGTATGTGTCAAGTGTATCTTGAAGGGGCATTCTAAGGGATCGTGTAGTGGATGGGTAAGATATGAGATACAATAACGATAAGAACGAACCCGACATCGTTATACCCGCCGGCAGGATTAACCTTGAGCGACACATTTTTTCCGAAGACTTCGACCAAGACCTTGAGAACTTCAAGGCCAAAGCGGGCCCGATTTTCGATGCTGCCACCCCATTGGTCGGTACGCTTGTTGGCCGTGTTATCGAGGAATTGGCTGACTAGATATCCATTGGCTCCGTGGACTGGACGAATGGTAGCACTGAGCATCCAGCTACACGAACACACGAGAAACATACGTTCAATACCGTCAAATCCAGCCGCCTTGGCATTGATAGCGGCTTGTTTATAGTCGGCAACAACTGTCCATGGATCTTCGAGTACCGTAGGCTAAGAAGCTTGAGTACAATGGGTATCAGGAGTTGTGAAAGCCCTAACAGTAACGTATCCAGGGATTCCTTGTATATTGCGAAATTTGCCACCTCGTGCTGCGATTGCGGAGGGCCCGTACACAGGCTATGGAGAAGACAATCAGCACAGGTTTCACCGGAAGAGAAATTCGCGGCTTACCGTACCGGCCAGCTTTTGTTCAGAAGCTTCAGGATGGGCAACACGACCAACTGAGAGAACGATCAGTTTTCCCTGATAGGCTGAACCATACTTTAACATACCATGCCACAGCTGAATATGTATTATGCATCAGTATCGGCACTGTATAAGCCAGCCTCTATTATGGAACTTACCTGAGCATAGATGGTGGCTCCCTTTGCATGGACAGTATCTACGATCTTTTTCCATCCAGAAACTTGCTCCTCATTCCAGAGACCAGGAGCAAACGGCCACTCAGTCCTGTAATGGAAGAGCTGACTTGAGCGCGATAAGCCACAAGGAGATGAAATTTACAAAACCCTTGGCGGGAGATGAGAACACCTTCCGTGGTGATGTGACCAACACCACCATCGGCACGTTGACCGTAATATTCAGCCATGATATCGTTTGGGATTGTGTCCAAAGCACGGTTACGAGTGAGCGCAGACATCGCAACACGATTGCGCATAGTTACGGAACCGATATCCAACGGTGAGAAAAGAGCAGATATGGAGGACATTGATTTGGGATAGGGTAAGGTCGCTGCAGAGGATAATAGTGTAGGCGATAAGAACCATAGCAAAGAACATGTCTGCTTTTATACGACAGCAAGAGGCTTGCGTTGTAACGTTGATTACTCGCTCGCTTAGATAGTTGGTAGCAATCCCGGGTAAATTTTACTATAAGAAGAACCCCGGATGCGATGCAAATCTGAATGATGAAGCTAATGTGTAGACCGTGAGAGCCATGACATAATGAAGAAGATGACAAGATGACGAGATGAAGATGACAAGACAGACATCGATTAGGAAGGTAGGTAGAAAATTGGTCACGAGAGAGTACTTCCAGTGAATTTCTGATTACTCACTTTGAAACCATGCAGCCTGAAGGAATAATTCAGATGTGTCAAAAGGCTGGCCTGAAATAAGTGGATTTTAGACAATTCATTGGCTTGTTGACAATCTGTCTTCATTCATCGTACCCAATGAAAAGAGTCGGTTGAGCCTGGTACAAGCTCAATCAAGCTAAATAAACCTAATTGAGTGAAGTCGAGCCGAAGTTGAAAAACAATGTAAACATCACAGTTTGGCTCAACATTTAAATTTGAACCATAACTTTGACCGATAATTGGACCGAGGCTGATCAATAATAGATCGGGCAAGGTGTGGGAGTTGCCGGGGTTAATTCGGGCGAAGATCAAGACGCCGTACCTTTCACATCCGTCACATACTGTCGACATTGTCTAATTTCTCATTTATACCTGTGGGCATCAGCAGAGTTCGACCTTGTCAACTCACACTACGCTTGCAGCTAGGTACTATTTACCGTTTCCTCTTAGTGATGTGCGAGACCAGGCTCGGCTCAAGAGGGGCAGGGATTTCCCAAAAAAGGGATTGTCAAGGCTATTTAACAATACAATGCAAGTAAACAGGTTTACATCAACCTGCCCAATGTCAAAAGCATGTTTTACTATGTCCTTAATGCAGCCACCCATGGTGGGTAGAAGTTCCAAATGAGAAGTACATCGACAATGCCTCCTATAGGAGAGCAACTTGTTTGATAGGGCCTTCCCACTGTGCATGGGTCTTTAAATTACTAAAGCAGTATGCTGCCCCCTTGTTTGTAATAAGGTCACAGTGTTCAGAGTTGTTAAGAGCTGATTTGATGAAAGTAATGGCAAGGCAATCATTTAACCCCCCAATTGGAGTATGCACAAGGCTCAGTGCCAGAGTCCAAATGAGCTACAACAGTGTCAAAGATGTACATGTACATATAGGCCATTCAGAATTAAGGCATTTTTGAGGCTATTGGTCCACTGAGAGAAATTCCTGTTGGCACACCTGTACTTTGTTTCTTCCCACTGGTGATGGATGATCTGCTCAGGGATGGAGAGGTTTGTGGCATTAGTGAGTGATGTGGAGAACATTGAAGAGACAAGAGATATTCGGGAAAAGAGGAGCTCAGATTAAGAACAATAGTGGGGTATGTGATGTGACATGTGATAAGATCAGATAAGATGCTTGGACCTGAGGGGGTTTGATGGTCTGGTTTTAATAATTCAACATTGCCAAGAGGTGTTGTCAATTACTGCTCATAACCTGTTAGAAATCAGACCAAGTCTAAGCAGACCTAAGTAGATCAAGTAAGTTGAATTCTCAGTCTTGTATAAGTGACTGTATTTCACTATATCTAATTAGATCAAGTAAGTTAAATCTACTTGGACAGTTAGTCATAGTGTCATCAATACATATGTGTCAGTTATCCACCCTCAGTCTTGCATAAGTGACTAAGAGTGTAATCTATTTCTGACTCATATATAGATTTATATTTATCAATAAACAAAAGTAGTGGTGGCCATGCACATAGGAGTGTGTAGTGGCACTCACTTAAAGATTGGTGTCTATTCAAAGATTGATGTTCAATAATGTCAAGAGGCAAAGACCAATGAGCTTAGAGATGTGAATGATGCTGGTCAAGAAATCTGAAAATCCATTTTTTCCCAAGCTTCTCACAATCAGGGCCTAGTCAGCTTTCTATAACAGCATTTGCATATCTCTCAATTTTAATGTAGTAGGAATCCCAGCTCTGCAGACTCAGTAATAAAGTTCATGAGTTTTACCTCTTCAGCAGAAGTGATTTTTGCTTTGTATGTGCATTGAATTTCTGTATTGATTCTTTTTCCTGTAACTTGCATTCAAGCATGAATTTTGAAGTATTGAACTATTTTGCAATTTGTCAAAGATGGTGCTTGGAGTCAGAGCTTGCCTGTCCTGGCTTGTATGCTGTGACAGCCCCAATTGTTCATCAAATGGTGTCTTGTCCCTTTTTGATGCATTTTACATGCTCAAAAAGAGTTCTACCAGTCATTGTGAGGTATATATTGCCCAGAGTTCAGTTAGAAATTGATGTTAACAATCACAAAAAAAGTGTCAAAGAAATGACCCTTCCATGAGATTTCATAGAAGTAACTGAAATAAGCCTATATTATATATATTCATTTTGAGATCATTGAAAATCAAAATGAATTTTCATTCTAATCTGCACATACAATTCATCCAGAATGAGCACATAAAACACAGCATGAGTTCTAATGATAATCTCATAAAATGATGAGTGCTTTGTGGTAATCCAAAAACATTTTTAAAAAGAATTTGATATTATTGATGTTGTTTTGCACCAGTGTTCTAATATTCCTATCAATCACAAGTCAGATGGAGTTATTAAAGTCACAAGGTCCAAAGTTCAAGTACTGCTGTTAGCACTGTGGACTAGCTGATTGAGTGGTGCTAATTTGTTGGTCATGTGACTTCCTAGTGGGCTCAAAAGTGCAATTTCTACTCATTATTTCTAGATTTGCATCTGAAATGCTTTCTCCTCTATTTTTGGCAGTGATATAGAATGATATGAAATTATATATTGAAGCCAGACTGATGTTAGCTAAGATGTCATCTTCATAAAAATATCTTCTGAAAATATTTGATTAATGCTTACATCTTGGACATTTGTTCAAAACAGAATGATTCAAGGATTATATATATACAAAAAAAACATTGTTTTTCATGATTTTCTAAAAAAAGTATGATAAAATAACAAATCTTCAGAATGATGATACAAGATTCTAATAAATCATAAAAGATTTTATAGTTTCAATTACATTCTGACAAAACCTTATAAGAGTCACATCATCATGATTGCTTAATGAGATTCTTGTATTTCACTGAAGATTTGCCTCTTTTTTTGTATTAGAATATTTTTGATTGATATTGAGCACTCATCTTAAAAAAGCATGATTATTTTCAGTTATCATAATATTTTGTTTATAATAAACTTGATATTATGATTACTTCATATAACAGGTCCCAGTCTATATTATATAACAACCTTTTTACTGATGACTAAGAAAAGCACATGACCAAACATGTTGTACCAACTGCTTGTCACACTTGAGCTTGACCAACATTGTTGTCTCCATGGAAACTTCAATTTTGCTCAGATTGTCCATGTATATAGAAATAAAATGTTTATTAGAGTTTGTACTTTTAATCTGGTATTACAAAGCTGAAAGAACACAGCTGAGCAAGGCAAAAAGTTGCAAAAACACAAGTTGAAATATAGCAGAATTGGTGCTTTTATACTTCTGACTAAACTGGTTACTCAATGTTCTTTTCAAACTTGAATTGCATTTAAATAGTATGTATATGCTACTTTATTCTCAATATAGGCTCAATTCATGAAGAATCTATTAGATCAAGTAATCCCCTAATATACACTGTAGCATGCTCAATTGCATATGGGAATGATAACAAACTAATATTCAGTACTTAATATGCACCGTAGTGTGCTAAGTACAAATGAGTGAGTTAAATGTATCTAGGTAATACTAAAATAAAAGATTGACATACCTCAGTTGTGTTATGGGGATGATAACAAACCAAAGTATGTTAGCACAAAAAAAACATTCTGTTGTGCACAGCTGAGGATATGTGACTACCCTTCCAGGTCCATAGGACCTCACTCCTTGACAGAACCAAAGAAGAGTCAAGGAGTGTTACTACATCATATGTGATAAATAGTTATATCATACTTATAGCCATTTGCATATATCTTGGCACTAGGCCAAATAATGTAATTACAATTGAAAATTGAATTCTAAGTTAGAGTTACCTGTACTGATGCATGTCAATATGCTTCAATGTGCTTTTTCTTCTTTTTTTGTATTTTTTTGTCAATTATGCCTGTGAAAAATGGTCAGAAGGCTTCTGGCTGCTCAAAATCTGTAAAAATTCCAAAAAAAGTAATATCAATTTTGTCTATTCTACCTCCAAGAAGCTGTTATTCCAGCAAACTCATACACGAGCTTGACAAGGCTTATTTGACACAGAAAAGCTTGCTGTTTTCCAGCAGTATTGAGGAGAAAGTGGAAGAAGAAGAGGGTGAAAAGCAGAAAAGTGTAGAGCAAGAGCAAGTGAGCATGAGAGAGAAGAGTAACAGAAATAGTAAGGAGAAAATAAGAGCAAGTGTAACAACAATGAAAAAAAGAAGAAGAAGAAGGAAAAAAAAGAGGAGGAGGAGAGTGAAGAGAAGGAGGACAAGAAAGAGGAATCCACAGTCAAGATAAAGAGCAGATGTGCATTCAGTACCAAGAAAAGTATGTCTATTTTTTTTCACTACTATACGAGCTACTCTTACTCAAATTCAGTGAAAAATTCCAGACCAGTTACTATTACAACTTCAGAATTGGTCATCATTGCATATAAGCTCTTAATTTTCCTTTTTTTTAAAATCCACCTTCTTAAAACATGCTAAAAACTCTATGTGTGCCTTTTAGAGGCCAAGTTAGACCTTGAATAGACTAATCTTTGTTCATTGTTCAACATACAAATTGTCAGAGAACCAGTCCCCAGACCATGTCTAATACTATTCTGAGCTTAGTCCAATGATTTGCCTATTTCTAGCCCTTTTAACTGACCACTCAGCCTGCCCTATCCTCTTTTGTCTTCTAGTAGTCAGCCTTGATGAGTTACATGCATGGACCTTACTCAGCATTGATTATTATTAGTCATACTTTATTACATACTGGGGCCCACTTAGTTAAGCAGTATTAGTAATAGCACAGCCACCAATATAGTATATAAAGGCAGTTTGTAGATAAAATATTTCCAGGCTGAACAATAGCAGTATTCTCCTAGCCTATTCACTAAATCCAGTATAAGCTTTTTTAGCAATATCCAACTCTCTGCTTGCTTTATCTGCTTCTTGCTTGACTCTTGCCTGCCTCTGAGCCTGCTTGACTCTTGCTTGTCACTTGCATTGCCAGTGCTGTAGAAGGAGTTTTGCAAATAATAAGCCTTGCTCTTATACAAATTAGCAATGCACTTTTTACAACTATTATCAATCCAGATTTTATAAAGTTTAATATCAAATTCTTGATTTCTTGTTTTATCCCAAATTCTTTGCCTCTATCTTCTGTTTTGAATATTCTTATATGCTAAAAGCAACACAAAAAGTTAAGTTGGACCTTACTATAAAGATTATTATAACTCAAACATCACTATAGCCTATAAGTTGTTAGTTTTATCCTGTGCAATGAATTTCTCATACTTTTTATAGTTTGCTATGTCTAAAAAAAAGAATGACACTCCAGAAGTTGATTCCACCAAAGAAAAAAGCTGGAAAGCAAATGTATGTATTTTACTTAATCTTTATTATTGCAAGCTGAAAGTTACTCAAAGTACCAAAAGAAACTGATATGTTATCTGCAAAGCTTGCTCTAAATCAAAGAATAAAGCAAATATGTGATTGGTAAGAATGTGATATCTTGATTATATTACTCTGTGCATTGTTTTGTGCTTGCTATTGGGCCACACTTACCTTTGAGCTATAAAATAGTTGAGTATGTAGTAGTATAGGTTAGTTATTCTTGTTCTATGCTTTATACAATGCTAATGTCATTTTACTAGATAGCTATATAATAGAAACCTGGCCTTTCTTAACATACCTTTCAATATCATGCTTCTTGATCAAATTTCTTCCTGATGATTAATGCAAAAATTTCCTATCTTACAAGCATGACTAAATCATATAGCAAAAAAATGCTCTACCACTACTACCATCTAGTACTCCTGTTATGAATGTTGTGATGCCAAATGATGCATATACTGAGACTCAAGCCTTTTGAAATATTATTGTGTCAGAATTGAAGGAAATGAGATTTTTTCTCAAAGAAATTGTTTATTTAAAGGAAGCTGTTATTGAGTGAGCAAGTATGATAGTCTAATTCTCTGCTTTTGTTCTACTCACTTTTGTTCTACTTATGCTACAGAACTATTATATATTTTTTTCTCAGCACATTATAATTTTAAAAATTGGACTCTGCATTTCTATAATGAAAAGACTCTGTATTTTAGAAGTAATCCACATGTATAAAGTAGCCATATGCATTAGAAGATATAATGATATTCATTATTTTCATTATACTATATCTCTTATTTTCAAGCAGACTTTTATGACAATGGAGAAATGACTTAACTTTTGAAAAACTTCTTCACGTTCAAATCAGGTGAGTAAGGAGGAAGATATTCAACTCAAACACCTAAATAGACAATGAAAGATGATTACAATTAATCATTCTATACAGTAGCTCAAAAAACTGTTTCAATATTTTATACTTTTTAAAAGATAACATTGGCATGAAGGATTGGAAGTATTTAAAGTTCTGGTTAAATCATGTAAAATACTATGGCATCATAGCTACAAATTGCATCTTGGCTTATGTAATTCAAATCAAAACTGATAGAGTAATAGCTATTTTAGAATATTCACTCATTGGAACAGTTTTTTGCATTTTCAACTTTGCAGGTTTATCCCTATTTTAGTCCAAAATGAAGAGTAATTTGCATGTGGGAATATCAACAGAGTACCATGCTTAGTTATATTTGGGAGTAGTTCAGGTTGGTTGGACTATATTTTGATCTTCAACCACTATTACAAAAGCTACTTCTTCTGCACAATGCTCTACTATTGCTTCTTTCCTTGCTCAAGGGTATTTTCTGCACTAGATTGAGGCTAAAACCAGTCTAGAGAAGTCTACTATTGAGAGAATTGGCAGAGAGTTGGAGGTGAACAAGGAAAACTATCCTGGAGGCCATTCTGCTAAGCTTACTCCACACAATAAACAGGCTATTGTTCAACAAATCTCAACTTGGAGACCTGATACAGCTGTTCAGGCCACCAATCTTATCAACAACATTGTTACCAACTCTGTCTCTCCTCAGACTGTTTGGAATGTGCTGAAGGAGAAGGGGTATTGGTCTGCAACAAAGAGGAAAACTTCTATGCTCAAAGCTAGATATTGGTAATTATGACTTAAATAGGCTCAAGAGCATCAGAACTGGACTGTGGAGGACTAGAAAAGAGTGTTGTGGACAGATGAGACAAAGATTAACAGAATTGGATCAGATAGGAGGCAGCATGTGTGGAAGCTACAAGGAGAAGGCATTTCAAACTGAACTACTACACCTACTGTGAAACATAAAGAAGAGAATAATCTCATGGTATGGAGCTGTATAAGTCAAAATAGAGTAGAAAAGCTGGTAGAGGTGGTGGGAATCATGAATGCAGAGCAGTACTGTGAAATTTTGGATGATAGAGCAAAGGAGAGCTTTGAGAAGTTGAAGATGAAGGAGGGTGCCTACTACTTTCAACAGGACAATGACTCTGAACAAAACTCCAAGAGGGCTATTAAGTGGTTTGAAGACAACAATTTTGATGTCCTCTGGTGGCCAGCCCAATCCCCTGACTTTAACCCTATTGAATACCTCTGAGAGTACCTCAAGGAGCAGCTTAGGCAGTATGGAACACCTCATAGTGTACATGAATTTGTGGGAGAGGGTTGCAAAGGAGTGGGGATGGAATACTACCAAAGACTGATAGAAAGCATGCCTAGAAGGATTCAAGCAGTTATCAAGGCAAATGAAAGACATACACAGTATTAAATACTAAAATTAGAGATGTTCAAAAAACTGTCTCAATGTGAATATTTTAAAATGGCTATTACTCTGTCAGTTTTGATTCAAATTATAAGCTTAGATGCAATTTGTAGCTTTAGGTACTTCCAATCCTTCATGCCAATGTCATCTTTCCAAAAGTATAAAATATTGGGACAGTTTTTTGAGCCACTGTATCACTCTCACTAATATCACACTTCATTCACAATATGAACAAAGGAATAGACTGTGATATATATACTAGCTACTAAGGACAAGCACCCTCAGTTGACTAAGGGTGAGTCATCAATAATACATACTGATTACATGTAACTATTAACTGTACGTTTAGACACTAACTAGTGTTTAATAAGTACCCAAGGTTTGAATTCTAACAGAATATCATATATACTTTTCCTGCTTGACAATGTGATGAGGAATTGTGATGTGACCTGACTCGATGTGATGGAGACATTTTAGGCTGTCTCTTGTGGATCCAAGAAAGCTGGTCTATGTAGGATTTACCATGTATATGATACTCATCTGACACTGATTCGGGTGCCTAGGGGAAGTCAAGGTGGAATATAATCTATGATGCATGCTACATACATACTCAATGCATGAGCGAGGCACCCGTTGATTTATGAATGGTGATCTCAACCCATGATGTATACACAGATGAGCCCGAACGTTGCTTACTTTAGTATTGAAGTATTCGGTCTAAGGTCCCCCGGCCCCGTTCTCGATTGCCAAAAGCACGGAGATTCGGGAGGCCGGACGAAGAAGCGGAACGACAACTCTTCCGGCGGTCAGTGCGCACAAAGTTGCGGGCCGGCGGCGGTGCACTTTTCCAGCCGACCGCACCACGTCTATGCCAGGTGGGGCTATGCATACATAGTTATGTATTGAAAGTATGTCATATGTTCGCGCAAGTTTCCTGCATGGCGCCCGGTTTTATTTGTGCTGGAGTGTGATTGGTTGATCGTGATGTGATGGTGATGGGTAAGGTTTTTTATTAAAGATCGCTGAGCTAATTACTTGCTATGATGAAGTGACTTCTACTTGGAAAGAACTATGTACGTGGAACTCTTTGTTTCCTCTGATGTGGTGGTGGTTGTGGTGATAGATCGATCAATCAGTCGCTGTCGCTACACGTGTAGGTTGATTCTATGTCTTGCTTTGATCGCTTGATAAGGCTAGCGAGCTTTGGTGTATTATTGTGTTGGCTGGCCGTGTGCGTTGATATGACTCAAGGAGAGGGATGGCTCTAGGCGAGTCGCGTCGTGCGATCTTCCTCGTCCTAGGCAACGAAGTCACTGCCCTTCCGTGGCTAATGCGGCGGTGGTGCTTACGTGTGGCTGGGCTTCGTTAGTTCTTGATTCTTGCTTGCCTGACCGAGGCAAGCCTGGAAGTAGATTATGCGTCGTATTGTACGGTTCTCCCGACTCGGGAATATGCAGTGTCGTGTGAGAGAGCTGAACGTTGAACTGTGTGAGAGTCCGCGATAAACTTTGTGGAAGCAGATTTAGTGGATAGTAAGCCTGGATGTACAGCCTAGGCTTGGGAAAACTCGCAGCCCAAACTGGCGGTAGCCAATGGAAACTTCTCCGGCGCTGTGCAGATCTAGTCGCTTACTGCGTGTGGAGATGATGAGGTGGAGCTCCCATCAGATTAAGAATGATCAGACGACAATTGAATAGGGGAAAGAAGCGTACGTTATTTGACGCGCGTGTTGTGTCACAGACTTGACCTGGGTACGTACTGCGATCAGCTTCGAGAAGGTTGGAGTAATTGGTTGACTTGAAGCCATTGTTGGTGTTCAAGGTTCAATAGAGTATCGGTAGTGTTGAATGTAGCCAAGAGATAAGCAAGCCCGTAGGCATGACAGCATGTGCGATGACGACGCGGATGTTTGGACCGGAGACGGCCGAGGAAAGCAAAGGCTGTGCATGTAAAGGGCCAGTGTTTGAATTTTAGAAGAGAAGCAGGGTCCGTTTGTGATAGATGAAGGTGACAGGGAAGATTTTGACAAACATAGCATGGGGGACACGAGGTCAGACAGTAGTTTGGCCTGGACAATGGCATGTGAGGACGTTGTCGGTCTATTGTCCGAAGACAGAGACATTGGTAGGGACCGAGGACAAAGGAAGAAGAACTTTGTGGGGACAAGAAGGGCGAACAAGGTTCGTGAGGTCAGCTGATGGGACGCCACCGAAAGACAACAGATGCAAACAGGGGTGGGAGAAATATGGCGGGGTGTGCGTGACCCTTTTTCGCCATTTTCCATCTCCTCGCCTGCGCTCACGATGATGCTCGTTCAGAAACCGCCGTCGTTCAATCTCAACCACTCGCCCCTGCGCCACAGGCGCCACCCCTCGTCTCCTCCCGTTGCCATTGTCCAGCCCACCCACACCCCCGGCCTCCTCACCCTTTCCCGGCCCCTGCCGCAGCAGCGACCGCCCCCGCGCCCAAAGCCAGCTCCCACAACTCCCACGCCCAGGGCCGCAAAGGACAAGCACACACCTCCGTCCAGGTACTTGCGCTCCATCAGCCCATTGTCCCATTTCTCATAAATTTCCAGGAGCACCCCCTCGCAGGCAGAGGGCCCCTCCGATCCGTTCCTCATCCCCTCGCCCAGCTCAAAACCTCGCAACAACCGCAAACGTCAGCCGATTTCCATCCCCGTTACACTCCCATCTCCCCCGTCTCAGCCTCCTGCGGCCCGCTCTGTCCCGCTCCCCCGCCATCGTCCCGCTAAACGCAACGTCGCACCCCAACCTCTGCTTCCCGCATTCAACTTTCCCGTCTGCGACGACATGTCTGACTATGACGCCCCGGCTCCTGTCACCCCAACCCGTCCCAAACAGCAGCAGCAGCATCGTTCCTTCCTCCCCCATCAACCAAAGTCTTCTCCAGCCCAAGTCAGCAAGTCGCGCCCACGCAACCACAAACGTGCGCCTAGTGACAGCGGCATGGTCTTCAACATGAGTTCCGACGAGTCTGGTCCCGAGACTGCTTCCAACGAGATCAATGTCCTGTTTGACAAGTTGGCTTTGGCAAGGAAAAACTTGCGCACGCCCCCTCCCGCTCAGAGAGAGCGTATGTACGAGGCTATGGCCCAGAAGGAGGTTCAGGGTTATTTTGCGAGTTCGTCTTTCCAGAATTCACCCAGTCCGGAGGAGCTTCCTGATCCGGAGTTCGTCTGAGGGCTAATATCCTACTCAGCGGTTGGGAAAATGGCATCTTTGTCAGTCATAGATCTTTCCCTCTGGCTTTTCAGTTTTTACGGTCACACACCACCCGGCACGGTTACTTTTTTTTTCGGACACCCGCGCGATTTCCATCCACGTTAACTCTCGTCCCGGCCCGCACCCGCCCTCTCTGCTGGAGACGCCGGCCGGGATTCCCTCAATTCACCATCCCCTCTGCTGCGTTCCGTCCTGCACAGAGTCATAATTATCCGGATTTCAATTTCTTGTATATACGCGCTCCATCCTCTTCTACCGTACGTGGCGTATGTCGGTCGTCATTGACTTTTCTCGTCTTGTACACCGCACGCTGCGCACTGGATCCCGAAAAAGGAAATCCGGCAACAAACCCTCCGCATATCGTCTCTTGTGTCCGCTCTCGAATTTACATCTCCCCTCACCATCATGATCACGACGCTTTCGGGTTCTGTCTCAGTTTCTTTCTTTCTTGGGTTCTTTGTGCAGCAGCGCACTTCTAGACGGGCTGAGGTCTCGAGGCCGGCAAAGGCGACTTGCTGCAAATCTTGAAGCATTACACAATACAAATTTTCAAAATTTTCGGCATCATCTTGTAACATTACCACGCACTACCAACCTTCTCAAGCGATTGACGAAGAAGAAGAACAAGCAAAGAGGAGAAGAGGACGCAATTTCCTTATCGGCGTTTATTATTGTTATTTCCGTCCTTCCGTGTCTTACTCCATCCGACCTCCGATAACCGATAACCGATAACTGATTGTGAACGGCGACGATACCATGACTCTTGCCGCTGCCTCTTCTCCCTCTCACTCCTCGCTCTGTCCTCGACCACACCTCGGCCCCCAACCGTATCTATCGTATATCTTATTATTATTGGCGCCTTGAACCTCGACCCCTCGATTCGTAGTTCCTCCCTCCCCGTTTATTTCACCTCTACCTCCTGTATACGCTTATATCCCGAGGACGAGGCCCGGCGCCGACGTGTGTTTTTAGTATGATGCAGGGATTGTGTATATCCCTCTCGCTGTGTATCAGTACTATCGATGACGTGAACGTACTTTTTTTTTTTCTCTCTTCTTTTAATCTTCCCCCTCCCCCGTTTTTTCGACATCCCCTCCGTGTTTTTGCGTTTTTACGTTTGTTCTTGGTTGGGATTTTCTTTTCTTTCACTTACTTACATCCAGTATATTTTATTACATCCAATTTTTTTTCGGTCTTGTGCCATATTTCACCTTTTTTTCTTCTTCAACTGCCTTGGCTTTTTTTTAAAAACACACTTTTCTTTTACTTGCACACGCCATCCATCTTTCTGCACGAATTTCTCGTTTTTTCATGCATGCAGTTGTTTACGTGCGCGATGAATTTTTTCTTCTGCTTGTGTCTTTTATACATATTCACGTCTGTTCCCCTTCCCTCTTCCCTTTCATCGTTTCCGAATTCCCACCATTCCCTCTTCGCCGCCCCACTCCACCGCCGATTCGACTTTGAATCGGTCCCGGTTCAATGTTCCAGGCTTGGTCGTTGCTTCCTTTGGTTCTGGGAAGCGACAATTATGTATCTCAAGGTCTTGGTCTGGATTCATTGTATGTCGCGTTGTCATTTTTGTGCATGAGAAATCGGAACTGATGGATGTGTTTTAGGGTTTTTCCACGTACTCTCGCATAGGATCCTTGTCATGCATGATTGATTCATGATCGTCGTGACGTGTTCATTCCCATTCCCAGTACCCCGCTTCTCGTTTGACCTATACTCCTTCCGGAGTCCCGCTTCCTCGCAAACCCCGCGCATGGTCGATTTGGATCTTACCCTCGTTTCATCCTTCATTATCGCCAACCTCGCACACTTCCTCGCCATGCGCTCGCGCTCGCGCTTCACGCACGACTACGATTCAACACCAGTCAACTCAAGTTCGGACTTTATTAGAGGTTTTTCATTCAATTCAACGATGTGTAAAACGTATCTCGAATCGATATCATTACTCATTCGACCTGCTCACCTCGTCCATCCCGTCCATCTTCCTTTTTATCTTTCTTGGCTCGTCACTCTCCCACCCACCTTCCCCCCCCCCTTTCTCCACATTCTCATTTTACCCCGAATCCAAACCTAGCCGCCCTGAGAAGAGGTCGAGGGATAAAGGATGATAATTAATGTACACACCGCCCTCCCCTCCTCGAATATTCGTATTGAACCTTGCTATCGCCGTTCCTTCCCCCCCCCTTTCTCTGCTTCTTTACCTATTCTACCATAACCCCCCCTACCCCCCCCCCCCAACCCACCGTAACAACATAGCATCCTACCCTTACTGTCACCGTATCGTATCGTATCGTATTCCTTTGAAAAGTTTTTGAGTACATTAGTGTATTTGCGTACTTTACAAGTGGTAAATCAATATATACAAGTTACATTCTTAGTATTGTTATGTGTTTGAGTTTGGATTTGGAAAGTGGTGGGTGGCTTGGCAAGTTTTTTTCCTTGTCTTGTGGTTGACTTCTTGAGACGGCGCGGTTCACGTGTGAACAGCCGTGATCCGTACTTTGGTTGCGCCCCATGTATGCTCCGGACGCCCCCTCACCTCAAGCATTGCGAGAACCGTTACCAAATCCCAGTATATTCCGACTCTGAGGCGATTTAAGGCGATGGATAGTCAGCTGCTCACAAGCCCTTTCGATTGACCTTCTGCATGCTTTGGGGCCGTTGTTAGATCTCATTCACCGGTAAGTACTTGAAGGAAACAAAGTCGGATGATAAAGCTTGATTCAAAAAAAGCGCCTTTTTTCATCTTTTTGGATTCTATGACTCAAACTCTATGCTTGCTAGAGCATCATGATGGTCTCCTCGCATGCTATCTGGCTTCTGAGAGTTCTCAAGTATGGCTGTCTATCTTCGACCACATTTCATTGTATAACACAAGGCATATACAACGCCGACAACATCTAGAAGCTGGAAACAACTGGAATTCCTGGACCTCTTGTCTAGCCGTGCACTTCTAAGCTGACTCAGAGGCCAATGCTGGAAGCTTGGCAGCCAACAGTGATGATGCCCTTCTATTATAAGTCAACAACAGTGAGTGGTTACAGTTTTGCAGAGTCGAGCATACTGACGAATGTGTCTCCAGTGCAGCAAACAGGTTGTTCATCACTGATTGGTATATATGCTAGATTAGATCATTGTGCAGAATTCGACATTGGACTGAATTTTCACCATTGGACAGTTCCACCAACGGGACTGCAAAACACTACATTTTGAGGTCAACGTTGACTCTAAAACATAAAAGATAGATATTTGCTACTCACAACCAACGTCTGCAGTGACAGCACCAAGATCGACGCCGGCGAGCCCAGCGAGTGCGGCAACAATCGGATTGGTTGCCTAGGAAAAAAAAGTGGTAAGAGCTACGGTCACCTCGTGGCTTGTGCTTACTTGGGCAAGACCCCCATTGCAGCAATGCTCAGTGCTGGTAGTGGCGTTGCAGTTGGGTTGTCCGCTGCCAAGTTGTGCAGAGGCGCAGAGAGCAAAGACGAGCAAGCAGAAAGCATTGGCACGAACAAACATCTTGGCAAGTTGGGTAACTGAAATAAAAGCTTAGTAGAACCTGGTGTTCGACTGATTTCTTTGCCTCTATCTTGAAAGGGTTTTATACCTTCATGGTGTGCCGTTTGATCTCTCGTCTTATACAGCCATTTGGTTAGGCTTCATGCATCTTGTACCCGTTCATGAGAATTTCGGGCGCTTCAAGCCACCTTGCGATTTCCCAAAGATTAATGATCTCGTGTCATACTCAGCGGCGTAGGGCTATCACTTGTCTTGGGGATTTTTCCGCTTCTTGGATTAGCTTGTTCTTCATATCGGGACCCCCGGAAAAAGTGTAATCGTGGAGCAGAGTATCTGATCCCCCATCGACAAGGCAATTCACAAGACTATCTCGAAATTGGGATCAGAAGAGTATCTTGTAGTCATTCCTGAGAATGGCCATACTGAGTTCTAGAAAAAAACTAAAGGGCACAGTCGGAACTACAGGGAGCGATAGTTCTCAGCAGGATTTATTTCATCAGTCTTCCAGCGAACTTCTAAATCTAAGGCGATAAGTAGATGGTCAGTTGCTCACAAGTCCTTTCGATTGACCTTCTGCATGCTTTTGGCCGTTGTTATCAAGCCATTTCACTGGTACTTTTGTAGGAAACAAACTCGGGTGATAATGTTCCAGAGCTTGCTTCAAAAAAGCGCTTTTCATCTTTTTGGATTCTCTGACTCAAAATCTATGCTTGCTAGCATCATGATGGCTATCTGGCATTCCGAGAGCTCTTAAGTAAGGCTGTCTATTTCAACCACATTTCATTGCATAACACAAGACATATATGGCACCGACATCATCAATACTACATCCAGAAGCTGGAAACAACTGTCCTTCTCTAGCCGCGTACTTATAAGCTGACTCAGAGGCCAATGCTGGAAGCATGGCAGCCAACAGTGATGATGCCACTCTGTGACGAGTCAACGGTCAGTGGTTACGGTTTTCAGAGTTGAGTATACTGACGAAGGTGTCTCCAGTGCAGCAAACAGGTTGTTCATCACTGATTGGTATTTATGCTAGATTAGATCATTGCGCAGAATTCGACATTGGACTGAATTTTCACCATTGGACAGTTCCACCAACGGGACTGCAAAACACTACATTTTGAGGTCAACGTTGAGTCTAAAACAGCAAAGATAGATATTTGCTACTCACAACCAACATCGGCAGTGACAGAACCAAGATCGACGCCGGCGAACCCAGCGAGTGCGGCAACAAGTGGATTGGTTACCTAGAAAAAAGTGGTAAGAGCTACTGTCACCTCGTGGCTGGCACTTACTTGGGCAAGGCCCCCATTACAGCAATGCTCGGTGCTGGTAGTGGCGTTGCAGTTGGGTTGTCCGCTGCCAAGTTGTGCAGAGGCGCAGAGAGCGAAGACGAGCAAGCAGAAAGCATTGGCACGAACAAACATCTTGGAAAGTTGAGTTACTCAAATAAATGCTTAGTAGAACTTGATGTTCGACTGAATTCTTTGCCTCTATCTTGAGGGTTTTTATACCTTCATGGGACGCCGTTTGATTTCTCGTCTTATACAGCCATTTGGTTAGGCTTCATGCATCTTGTACCCCATGAGAATATCGGGCGCTTCAAGCCACCTTGCGATTTCCCAAAGATTACTGATCTCGTTTCATGCAGCGGCGTAGGGCTATCACTTGTCTTGATTTTTTTCGCTTCTTAAATTGGCTTGTTGTTGACATCTGGACTCCCGGAAAAAGTGTAATTGTGGAACAGGGTAGATATTCATCGCTTCGGATATATACAATTGAGTGGCGGTTGGACTCTCGGAAAAAGTATAGGTGTGAGCAAGGAAATAAGGATACATACAAAGCTTGGGTCACGATTTCAAGAAAGGCGACCGATAACATTGTCCCAGTTTGAAATATTGATAATGCCTTGGATTTGTCTTGGTAATTAGTGATCCGTATTATTAACTCGAGGATTGAGCCTCTTGCAATTTTCCTTCAATGTGATCGATTCAACTTTATGCACTCACCAGGACAAAAATTATACAAGTATCAGCATCAAGTTGGAAATTGAAAAAAAAAATCCATACTACTACTACCACCCATCACGACATCAGCCCGATACCCCCAACCGCACCAACCAACATCCGATCCACAGCATCCTCCTCCAAACTCACGCGTCCCTTCCACCACTCGAACGAACTCTCCGCCCTCGCGCCCCACCGGCTCTCAACGAGTCTAACAGACACATCGACCACCCCCCGGCCGCTCCTCGCCCAATCAAAACACAGTCGCGCCACACGCACACACGTCGCGCGTTCCTCCTGTTGCTCGAGGCGTAGTGCCGCAGGCCGGGCGGGAGGTGTTCTCGAGCTTGCAGACACAGCTCGGTAACATCATCGTGATCGTTCTCGCTGAACCGAGAGAAAAAGACGGCTCAGGATAAAGGACCAACTTTGGATCGGCGATCCGCTAGAGGCGCGGCAGGACGTGCATGCGCAGTGCCCTGCTAGGTAGCGCGTGGGGTTCAGTGAGCCCAGGGGGCGCATGGAGTCGTGGGTGTTGTGCAGGACGGGGACGGCATGGAAATGTAGGCGTGTGTGAGGTCGGGGAAGGGGAAGGAGCAGAGGGCGGAGGCGGGGGTGGGCCGGGTGATTGAGAGTGTGTTGGATTTGCAGTGGCAGGAGATGGAGAGGCGGTCTTCGATGGGTGAGGGGAGGCTTGTCCAGCCAGAAAGAGGAGCCTCCGAGGTTGGTGGCGTACCAGTGTCGATTTGAGATATCGTCGAGTGGGGCTAAAGTTCACTAATCGAGAATACCTACCCAGTTGGAAGCGTGTGATAGGGAGAGTCAGCAACGCGGCCGGCAGCACAAAAGGACGGTGTAGAAAAACAATTACATATTCTATGTGTATTGTCTCCAATCTTTGAGGTAATCTGACTTGAGATGGACCTCCGAGACGACATGGGGAGAGGTGATCCACTGAATAAGAGAGGAACGACGGTACGAACACAACAGGTTACCAGATATAATCCAAGTCCTGATCTCATGCATAAAGAGTTGTAAAATCATGCTTCAATGTTTGGGTATTAAAAGCCTTATAATTACTACTTAAAACTCTTGCACTCTGGGTTACCATAACCGTTGGATTTATCAACTCACACCCATACTGCCAGTATAAAAGTTACACACGCGTTGAATGTGTCAATACATCCGCAATTCGATTCTAACTAATTTGAATATACTGCAATGCACCTATGCATGCTTGACCTCATCCTCTTCTTGAGTACCGATGTTGGCGGTGTAGTTTATTCTAGTTCTCGTCTGCAAAGTTGGGCCAATCTTCCATCGGGCTGGCATACTCATCCGAAGGTGCCTCCAACTTGGTCCGATGTGTCCTGATGTTTGAGCGAATGTAACTAATAACATGTTTGTCGATCCCTTCAATCAGATTCTCATCGGTCGCAATCCAAGCCTTGTCGTCTACTCCTGTCAAAGCCGCACGACGATAGGCTTTTCCGTGACTTCCTCCAGTCTTGAAATTGTATCCAGAAATCTTGTTGAAATGATTGATCCACTCGTCACAGAACAAGCAGCATCGCTTGCTGGTGCCGATGATCAACTCACGAGGGGCGAAAGCTCCCTTTCCAAACATGGTTGTACAGTACCGAATGATTCGAATCTCGCAGTGTATGTTGGTCATGAACTCATTCAGCCATTTCTCCGGGTCTTCTTTGGCTGGCTTTGATTACAAAGGCATCGTACTCAGTTCGGCGCCGCGGTCTCTGCTGATCAAGCAGGTCGTCAACTCGGGACCTTGCAATTTTTTCCAGAGAATGTGACTTGATGGTCATCTCTCCAGTGCGTCCTGATTGAAATAAGTCGGCGGGTACCCACTCAAACGCGTAACTCTTGTGTGCATTGACAAATTGGATGAGACTTCCTAGCGCACGGTATTGGCTGATTTTGCAAAGGCGGCGGTGTAACGTTCTTGCACATTCGACTAGATCTTCCGGGTTAAAATTACCGTTGGCATCGCTGTTTCTGTGTCTTATTTGTTTATAGAGCGCATTCCATTCTCTTCGATCCTCGATAATTTTTACAGTTTCAATGAGTCGCGCAAACTCCCCACGCGATGTGGACGTGTTCAGGAGATAATCGCCATCGGATTTAGACATCGACTTGATCTTGTCGAGGAAATCGCCGATTAGCTCCGTGTGTCAGTCGTCATAACTACGTATGTTATTTTATTCATTCATTTATTGCTTTAATATTACCTCATATTTGCATCATCAAATACATGACGATACATTATGATTACGGTAATAGTTATAGTATAAAGGCCCCTATCCTACTGAAGTTCGAGTATCTTTCCTTACTCGAACTTCAGGTAT
>JAGGAP010000086.1:0-91059 GCA_017657235.1 Termitomyces sp. T73sscA | reverse complement strand
CATACTAGAGATGTACGTTTCCAATTTTCTAAGGGATCCGTACAATATTGATAAAAGCCGAGGTCATCCGAAAACTCATTTCATATCTGGGTCATCGATAGTACTGTAATATTTCCTGCGGGGCAACACATTGAATTTAAAGCTTTATCTTTTACCAAATTCTCAAGGAGGGGATGTCACTCTTCATGTCTCACAACAAGGCTCACCATCCTGGCGTAAGCGCTTCACCGACAGCAGAGCTTCCCATTGATCCTTCAGGGCGGTCGCAACCGTATACACATAGATAGGAACAGCATAAATCCTCAATTCAAGAGCTACAAACTGTTAAGTGTGCTAGTAAAACCAATGAATTGCATACCGCTTGGTACTGTCTGTTGAGTGGCACACCGGCCAGTGCACTCCTCAGTTACATGGCCCACCGATGGCCACTCTGCTACCTGCTTTGTCCACACATGCTTTGGCCATTCCCTTTCTCACAGACATATAAATACCACGTACATACAGATTACACCCTTAGTCACTTATACGAGACTAAGGGTGAGTTACTTACAATTTCTGATTATACATCCACTCATATACAAAACAGATTATAATTGACTTATATCTTGTATTAGGTATAGTTTAATATAGTCACTTATACGAGACTAAGGATTATAATTGACTTATATCTTGTATTAGGGTCTCGATTATTAACAGGTTATGGGCTTTTGCTGAAATTGCGTACCTACGTGAAGAACAATTGAATCCTGACCCCTATCTTACGGTTGATCAAACCGATTGAAGCTTAACACAAAGGCTTATCTGGTCTAACGGCGCGCCCTGTCGCACCAACCTATACACCCCATTCCCACTATGACTAAGGGAATCTTGTCGGAACCCACTGCCTCCCCCATCTCATCTGAGGAAGGAACCCGTCTAAAAACAATTGACGACGGAAATGGCTGTGTGATACCCCTTGCCAGGATCACCATCCCCTACAAAGGTCACTTGCTCAAAAAGGACAATGGTACCTTCACCACCTGGGCTCGGAACTTTTGGACAGAAATGGTGCTGAATGGCCTGGCCGAATACATCATTGCACCACCACAGAAACCCGATCCAACATACCAGCCACACGCGTACCGCCATTACACACTAAATGATAGCCTGGCATGCAACTTCATCATGACGGGTGTCGATGAGACGGAGAGACAGTTTATTGCTGATGAGGGAGCAAAAGAGGTTTGGGAGGCACTGAAGAAGCGACATGGTGGTGTGGGCCCCATACAACAAGTCCACCTCCTCAAGGATGCCCTTACCACAAAGTTCTCCACATCTGTCCCACTCACAAAGACCATTGACGACATCTTTGATAAAATTGACCGTGCCTTCAACATTGGAAGAGTTACGCCTGATCTCCTCAAATCCATTGCAGTTATTGCAGCTCTTTCCGGACCAGAGTTCGCTCATGCCCAGTCTATTATCACACGCGACTTCACCTCCTCCGAGGAAGGGAAATATAAACCTATGGACATGAGGACCCTGCTGGAGAACAAACAGACTCTCATGGATGCCGACAGACGTGACACTGGAGCAACCGTACTCGCCGCAAAGATAGCCAAGAATACCAAAGAGTTACTGTGCACGTTATGTGAGAAGGCTGGACGATCGGCTAAGCACCATGTTAAGGAATGGTGTATCTATGAAGGTGGGGGCATGGCTGGAAGAACAATTGAGGAGTCTATTGCAATGAGGAAGGCGGCGAGAGATGCAAGGTCGAAAGGAAAAGGAAAGATGACAATCCCCAATACCACAGATAAGAGATCGAAGATCACAATCACCAACAAAGATGGACATGCACTCCATCTCGAGGGTGATTCTTCGTTCCTCGCAGAATACCTCAACGCCCAGACAGGATCAAAGCCTGATTTTGCTGGCCTTGTGAGTGATACCATTCCAGCCCTAAAAACACTAGAGGCCGAGGAGGCACTAGAGTACAACTCCTACATTGCCTTGAGTAATGATAACGACTCACGAGCAACGGTGGATTGGAAATCTCACACCGATGACGCGATTATGGAGACAGCATATACCAGTACTGCCGTCAAACACCCAGGCTCCAACCTGCCGCTCAACTCTCATCCCTTCTACCTCGACTCCGGTGCCACCGTTCACATCTCCCCCGACCCATCAGACTTCCAGTCAATTGGGCACATCAGTGCACGACCTATAAATGGTGTTGGTGGATCCATAATCCATGCAACAGGTATTGGTGACATTGTCCTGCGAGTATCTGAAGGCAAGATGATCAGACTAGAAAACGCACTTTACATCCCAAAATCCACCATACGTCTCCTCTCCATCAGTTCTATCACGCAAAATCTCAATACAAGGACATTATTCAACGACAGAGGTGCAGAAATCATCGACAGAGCAACCCGCACCATCATTGCTACAGCTACCCTACTTCCTGCCAAGCGCCTTTATGCTCTCAATCTTGACTCCATTCGACTTGAGCATGCCCTCGCTACCCAACATGCCCCTGACCTTGCAACCTGGCATCGTAGACTTGGTCACCCCAATTACCAGTCGATCATCAATATGGCAAAGGATGGCATGATTGCAGGTATGCCCTCCTCCTTTTCTTCAAAACCACCAAAGTGTGACCACTGTATTCTTGGGAAACAGAACCGCACTCCGGTACCAAAGCTAAGAAAGGGGGAAAATAGGGCAAGCAGACGACTGGGCATAGTGTATGTGGATGCCACAGGGAAGGCAGCGGTTACTTCACGATCGGGCACAAACTATATGTTAGACATTGTCGACGACTACACAAATAAAGTATGGACTGTACCACTAAAACTGAAAAGTGATGCCTTTCCCGCACTCCAAACATGGATTCTCCAACGAGAAGTGGAGACTGGACTCAAAGTTGGCATACTACGATCAGGAAGAGACTCAGAGATCACTGCAAAGGAACATGAGAACTGGTACACAAGCCGTGGGATAACAACTGAATTCGGAGCGGCATATACATCAGCACACATGGGACATGTAGAACGGGCACATCGCACACTCTTGAACAAAGCACGGACAATGAGAATTGCTGCCAGATGCCCACCAAATCTATGGGATGAATTCTATCTTACGGCTGCGTATCTCACCTGTAAAACAAGGACTTCATCACTAAAGGGCTCTGTGACGCCAGACGAACTTTGGTATGGAAAACGACCAGACTACTCACACATACGCGAAATTGGATGCCGTGCCTTTGTCCTTATCCAGAGTAAGCATAACCCAAAGATCTTCGAACGATCTATTGAATGCATACTCATTGGATATGACCACAACTCAAAAGCATATCGATGTTATGACCGCAAGAACAACAAGGTCTACAGCTCATACCATGTACGATTTCTTGAAAGCCACGATGGTCACGAACTGCCAACTCCAGGCCCGCTAGATCCAAATGATACCAAAGCTGAATTCGAAATTAAGGAGGAGTTACACCAGGATGATGGAATACACATACCAACTATGGATGACTCACCTATCGACGACACGCCACAAGCTGAAGAACATGTACCAATGGCTAACAAACCCGAAAATGAACCCAGGAGAGACACAGGTTCCCGACGCAGTACACGTACCACTGTACCAACAAAACGAAAAGATCCAACAGTAGAGTCCAATGTCAAAAGGGCAGTCAGGGAGTCAAGGGATGCTGCAGAGAGGGTAAGAGAGGCAAAGGCAGAAAGACGAAGGGCTTTAGACGCGCTTCACCGAGACAATATGCCTGCACCTGACATCATACCTGGTGACCCAAATCTTGATCGAGTTTTAGCCGCGCTAACAGAATCAGTCACTCAACATGATGCTATAGACCTAAATTCGATGACACACATAGATGATGACATACCCAAAACGTGGGAGGAGGCAAAAGAGTCGACCAATGCACAGCATTGGAGACAAGGGTACCGCAAGGAATTAGAATCCTTCAAAGAGCTTGGAGTGTACAAACTAGTCCCACGTCAAGAGGTACCACTAGGTACGGCGGTCCACAAGGGGTGACCAGTATTTGCAATCAAACGTGACCAAAATGGAAAGATCCTATGTTTTAAAGTCCGGCACATCTTCAAGGGTTTTAACCAGGTCTATGGACGTGACTATACATGAACTACCTCACCAACTGCACGCATGGAATCGTGGCGAATCTTGATGCACCTTGCAGCAACATTGAACTGGGATGCAACACAAATCGATGTGAAGACCGCATTCTTGCATGGAATTCTCCCAGAAAATGAAACGATGTATATGGAGCAACCAAAAGACTTTGAAGAGCCAGGCAAAGAGACATGGGTCTGGAGGCTACGTAAAGAAAGGTCTATATGGTATGAAGCAGGCAGGCCGCATATGGAACAAAGCCCTCAATGACAATATGCTCAAATGGGGGTTCACATGTTTACCATGTGAGTCCTGTATCTATTACAGGAACACTGACTCTGGCACGGTCATCACCGCTGTCCATGTTGATGACTTTCTGGCAATTGCTAGCTCCAAGACCGAAAATGAGAACTTTAAAGCCCAGATGAGTAAAGTGTGGACAATATCGGACATTGGAACCCCCAAACACATTGTTGGAATTGCAGTAGACTGGGATAGAGAACAACGAACTGTATCTCTCTCACAAACTGCATTCATAGATTGACTCACTAAACAATTCGGACAGTCAGACGCTGCCCCCATGTCACTACCAATGGAACCCGGTCTCAAACTCCGACGAGTTAACCTAGAGAATGTACCTCAGGAGGAGAGGGAGAAACTCGCACGGCTTCCATACCGATCCCTTGTCTGCGGCCTCTTATACATTGGCATAGGTTCACGACCAGACATCCAGTACGCCTTAGGTCAGCTAACACAACACCTTAACGCATATACGCATGTCCACTGGAAGGCAGCAACACATCTACTATAGTACCTTAAGGGCACGCGAGACTATAGGCTCACTCTCGGCGGATCCAAACCCATCACCCTATGGGGATACACTGACTCTGACTGGGCTAACTGCCTAGACACACGTCGCAGCGTTGGAGGATATGCTTGGACCCTTGGATCAGGTTTAATATCGTGGGCAACACGGAAACAAAGAACTGTTGCAGCCTCTTCTTGTGAGGCTGAGTATATGGCGGCTTTTGAAGCTGCCCAAGAGTGTATTTGGCTCCGAATGCTCCTTGAGGCAATTGGACAACCGATATTACATCCAACCACGATCTGTTGCGACAACAACTCAGCCATAAATCTCTCTGAAGACCCCATGCTACATTCACGGGTCAAACACGTCGATATAAAATACCACTTCCTCCGTGAACGCGTCGCATCAGGCGATATATCTGTCAAGTACATCAACACAAAAGACAACATCGCTGATCTATTTACAAAGGCTCTATCAAAACCTCAATTCTTCCGCCTGCGTAACATGCTTGGAATCACCGCCACACTTCCATGCGAGGAGGAGCGCACTTCTACCGGTGAGGAGGAGTGTTGAGTGGCACACCAGCCAGTGCACTCCTCAGTTACATGGCCCACCGATGGCCACTCTGCTACCTGCTTTGTCCACACATGCTTTGGCCATTCCCTTTCTCACAGACATATAAATACCACGTACATACAGATTACACCCTTAGTCACTTATACGAGACTAAGGGTGAGTTACTTACAATTTCTGATTATACATCCACTCATATACAAAACAGATTATAATTGACTTATATCTTGTATTAGGTATAGTTTAATATAGTCACTTATACGAGACTAAGGATTATAATTGACTTATATCTTGTATTAGGGTCTCGATTATTAACACTGTCTATGTGCCTGGACCGTCAGGCGCTTTGCTCTTTTCTGGCAATCCTCTTTGGCGATCGTTCTCTTTGTCAATGCACTTCTTTGGTATCTATCTTATTTGGCGATTTTCCCTTTGGTTCTACTTCGAAGCCTTTTAAAATCAAGGTAAGATGACTGTCTCAATAGCAAAGCACACAGCTGACGAAATCCTCACCAAACCTCGTTATCGTGATGTCCTACGCCAATCCTCTTCATTCTCCAGTTCGCTCCTCTAACATTTCAAATTACTCTACCCTGGAGGGTGCCGCAGGAATTATCAGGTTTCTTTCTCCTACCCGTTATCGCCTGCTCCAGCAGTCCTATCAACCTTCTTCGAAATGGGATCAAGCAATGGGACATAATGTTCGTCGGCACGCTTTAATTCAATTCGACCACATTGGTTATAACGGTCAGGGAGTGCAAATGCGCGAGCTTTCAGCTCGTAGCGACGCTGCTATTGCCGCTATGATACAATGCAGTCCTTTCCCATACTGGACGGGAACGTATCACGTTCCGCAATGTGGTAAGTACCTCCCTTCCCGGCTATTCCCTAGTAATAACCAAACAAATAGTGGCTGGGATATGAGCACGTCGAGTGCTGTGATCAACTGGTGATCAACTCAGGTGGACGCCCTATCACTCGAGCTCAGCTTGGTAAAGCTGTTGCCCAAATTTTTACACGTTTCGTGGAGGTTTGAAGCTAGCTCGTTTTCCCTCTCATCACATCCACTTACATCTCAAATGTCTAGAAAGCACGCAATGAACCCTCTCGCTCTTCCGAGTGGAACCGCATCCGTTTCGAGCACCTCGTCTTCGTAGCGTTGGTAAACGTCTGGGAAGGTGTATGGCAGGCAGATGTTGCAGTTGATCTCCGCTGAAGTGCTCTCAATGCTGACAACATCACGTTCTTTTGTATCGATAGTACACAAAAAAAAAAAAAAAAAAAAAAAAAAAACACTCCTATTTCTAGTTATGACATCCGAACCTTGTATTGGCAGGCGTCCTTTTGAATAAGCCCAAGTATCCCGACCTAAAACGACGCGTCAGCTTATGAGATCGTAGGTTTGCTCAGTAGCCCGTATGGTGGGAGGGGAAACAATATTTTTCTCTGGGGGTCACCAAACACCCTGCCGCTAATTGCTTGTCAAAATTGTTGACCTTGCATTTGCTGCACTTGATTAGTTATCCATAACATGAGTTCTAACTTCGATATCAAAGACGACGGATACTGAGTACGCTCGGCGACTTTGACAAGGGCTTTTTTGGTGAGATATCTACACCCATATCGAGTAGCGTCAAGCGGCCAAGTCAAGCAAGAGGCCGTCATTTCTCGCAGGGCAAAAACAAACTGTCCCGGAGAGACTTGAACTCTCGATCTTCCGATATGAGAGTTTAACAGTCGGACGCCGTAACCAACTAAGCCACGGGACATTTCAAACTGAGGTGCCAATTTATCAATAGATCTAGGCGTGTCTGCACGAGTCCCATTGCCTGTAACTCATGATAATCCTTAGTTCCTCTCAGGTCTGCATGCAGGAATAGCAGTTTCCATACAGGCTGCACTGAAACAGTCTGACTGTTGATTTTGCGTGGGCTAGTTCGACATCTACTTCATACGTGAGTCGAACCCGTCCCTACGTCAAGGAACTGATTTTCCCTATGACGACTTTGTCCAATGTATCCATTCCATGACGAGCGCCCGACAAACTTGATTTCCATGCCAATCTTCAGTGGAACTTTTCCGTGTAGTGACGTTGTACTGGATCTGTCCCTTCAACCAATGGAACCAATTGAATTTGGTTACATATCTGGCACTCGATCTCGTTGCTGTTTGAGCTTTGTAGGAATGCTGTCGCGTCTCTAAGGGGACAATAATGGAAGCATTGAATTCATCTGATGGATCCCATCTCTCTTCCATTTATTCTCAAAACTTTTAAGCTTTACTCCTGACAACGTGTGGTGAGATGATATCTTTTGCCGCTTAATCCTACTCACGGCCGGGCATAGTGAGAACGTCCGCGTCAAGGAATGAGGATCTTTGGGGTCGCCCTTGTGCTTCAGGTAATGTCCTTTTTTCTGTACCAGGGTGCGGTAATCCCTATCGAGGTATTGGTTGCGGCTAACATTACATTCCTATCGGATTCGAATTCCATTTTAGAAATCTGCGCCAGAGTAAAGCCTCCACTTTGATATTTCAAGATGGAACAATGATAACCTGTCAAGGCCTTGGAGCGCCGGTCTTCCAGACCGCAAGTCACGAATCGTAATCCTGATTAGCGGAGGTTGGCAATCTGTCCCAAGCTGCACTCCAGAAGCAAACATATGCAACACAAATGGTTCTTTAGTTGCAAACTGCAAAGCGCGCCACTTAGCACCTGTCTTGGAACCAAACCCCGGAAGAACCGACCCAGGACCGAGAAACCCAAGGGTCACATCCGTTCCTCTCGCCCTTGAATTACTCGCCACAGCAAACGATGTTCACGTATCTGCCAATTGTGACACATATTTCCATGAGAAGTTTAAACCTTAAAAAAGGGGGTGTATACGGTCTACGCTGGTCTGGTTTCAGCCTGAAATATCTATGTCACTTGGTAATTTGGAGATGCAATACGTTGGTATATAGAAAAGGAGCTAGCTCATTTCTATGCAGAATTTAGACGATAACGCCTGCGACGTCATCATGATCAATTAGAGGTGCATAGTAGGAGCGTGTCGCTTGTCTCCTGGACTCTCTTGCTGGAAAGAGTACCGATTCTCAATCAAAGCAAGTGTTACGATGCGATCTTGAATCGTCTCCCCGCCAAAGAAGGAGATACACGATACTCGAGTCATAACCATCAAGAGCTTCAAGAAGGTACATAGTGCGCCAAGTATGTCAGATTGAGCGTTAATGCGACACAAAAGACACGCCAGCTGGCTCCACATGATGCATCACGCAACCTAGCATATGCAGTGTATGTCATTCAGGGAGAATACATAAATCACAGAAGGTCTTGTGCTTCTGATTTTGACAGAGCCACAGGTATATGAGCACGCATATGATTGAATTTGGCACCGCTTCACTTGATTTCGGTTTCGTTCTTTTTCTTTTCTCAACCGGCACCGATGACCGACTTTTGATCGGTGCCAAAAGGACAACCAGGATAAGAAGGAGGAGATCGATATCCGCAGGCGGGAAATAAGCCAAAGCCAGGGATTGCGCGGGGTTTTAAATTTGACGACTTAGGAGGCCGCAGAACACTTGAGAGTACTGGACACACGTCACTAACCGCAGTCCATGTTTGACGTCGTTTGAGCAAGCTATTATTATAAAGGGTGTCGCGTTTGAGCAGGCTATTATTACGAGGGTGTCGTGTGAGTGCGGATGGAAACCGAGGCTAGTGGTGTGGTTGGGTGGTAAAGGTCAAGAATGAGATGTCGGATCTTTGAGTGACTGTGACGAGAAGATTCATTGGATTTATTTATCATACATATTCTCTTGTGGCGATCTTGGTTCCAATAACTAGCCTGAGGTTCATATTCACAGATCCTTTCTTGAACCCCGAACCCAGAGTGCAGGTAAGGTCGTCATACGTAGAATCTGAGACGCTCAGCCGGGAGAACATCGGGCGGTACAATCTTGAACGCGGAAGTATTACACGTACTACACGGAATGGACGAAAGCATGTATAGTAGAATGAATGAGGCTCTCTTTCTCCACATGGATCAGTCCATCCCAACGGCAACGCGCACATTGTTCCCGAACTCGGACAGAAAAAGTGTCAGCGATAGAGGCAACTTTCATTATAGAGCATGGCGAAAACAGAGAAGACCGGAGAAGATTTTGTAGTGATTACATGCTGCAAGTTGTCTTCTCCACCCCATTTTCATTGAATCTCGTTGCAAACCCTCTTCCTCGTACACGCGTCCTACATCTCACGATTAATCCTCTTGCCCCATCACTCCGCGACGCGCACATCAAACCCAGCGAGAACCGCGTATCCACCTAATCAAGACCACCAGCCGCCTTATCGGCCTCAACATCGAAATTTTCTACCAGGTCGGGGACATCGTCGTCGTCGTCCTCGGCGGCACCGCCCGCGGATGGCCGCTGCTGTTGAATCGCTTGGTAGGATTCCGCAAGCTTCCTTAGTGACGCGAGGGAGTCTGGACCCAGCTGATTGAGAATGCCGGGCACGAGCTCGGTGAGCTCCTTTACTTGTCCAGTGCCGTAGATTGCGAACGTGTTGGCCGAGACAGCGGCATGCACTATCAAGAAAAAAAATTGCAAGAAGAGGAAGGAGAAGAACGTCAGGGCCGTGCAGGTGTATAGAAGTAAGGGTGGATGATGGCTCACCCTTCGGGGCGGTGAAATGAAGCACATTTCCATCTTCTTTAAACATGTTGACCTCCTCTACGCCAGGGATGGGCTGCACATTGAGCTTTTTAAGAGCACCTTGCAGTTTTTTGTCATCCTGCGCGGCCGAGGGCTTTGTTTTTCGCACGATTTTTCTGCGCACGGTTCCCTTACCACCTAAGGGTTCCACGTCAGTTTTCTTTTCACAGACTTCGTTGAAACGGCAGAAAACGAACCGATCCTGTTGGCAGCTGCCGCAGCCTGAAGTTTTGCCAATTTAGCGGGATCCATGATGTTTTGCTTTTGTGAATAGGCCGGCGAGAGTGCTGGGAGGCCCTTGACGTGCTTGTCCCGATGAAAAAGTGGAATAAGGTTTGAACCAAACAAGCACACACAAGACCTTCTCAGCCACTATCGCTTATGATCGAATCCACCAACTCTCCAGAATCCATGTCTTCTCAATATCATCTTAGGCCCGCTGAACCAAAAGATGTGGTGAGAAGTGTTTGGAAGCAGGCATATTCTCAGACTTAGTCATGTAGCCGGTTCTCCTTGAATTGATCATTGGCCTTGTATGTCGATTGTACTGGATTCAAGTCGTTTAAATTGCTGATCTGGCCATAAGGCGGATTACGAGAAGGCTCGCGATTCTGTCCAGGCTACCCCAGAAATTGTAGATTCTAGTCACCGTGCTAGTAGTTTTTTTCTAATACGATGCAGCTTCACAAGAATCTCTTTGAGATTCCATACGCGCACGCACTGATTGCGTTCTCCGGACCCGCGGGGGCCGCCGGCGGCGAAGCCATCGGCTTCGCTATCTATTTCTTCAACTTCTCTACCTGGACTGGCAAGCCGGGATTATACGTGCGGCTTTACGACGCCCTGTGACCATTTCATCCATCTGACTCAACCCTCGAAGCTTGAAGACCTTTACGTGAAGCCGGAACATAGAGCCAAAGGAATTGGCAAGGCGTTCTTTGTCGAACTTAGCAAGGCTGCCCAAGCCAAGGCAAGTAACGTTCATCCCGTTGTCGTTGTGATGTCGTAACCAGAAGTTGCCCGTTGGTGGGGGACCGATTTCGTGACTAAAAGCTAACCTTATCTCCATTACCCCCAACAGGATTGTGCGAGGCTTGACTGGAGCGTACTCAAGGTTTGTAATGTCGATTGTTCTCTCAGTTACAGAGGCTTTAATTTCATCCTGCAGTGGAACAAGCCAGCGATCAACTTTTATGAGAAAACTCTGAAAGCAACGATGATGTCCGAATGGGTGGGCATGAGGCTTGAGGATGATGGCATTGAGGGTCTGAAAAGACTTGCTTCAGGATCATAGACTTGTGTACAACGAGATTTGCTGCATGACACGGAACACGAAGCCTTGGGCAGAGCCGCAGTTGCGACAGGAATGAATTTTATGTTTCCAGAGCGCGAAAGAAGTAGAACACTTCGATCGTAACAGCTAAACGCCGTCATAACTGGCACCTCCTGCCTGATTGATCGCCACAACCGCAATTTTGGAAGAAAGCCGTGTGAGTTGTATGTTCTCGCAAGCGAGATGATCCTACAAACCTTGCGTAACTTGACGACAATAGGATCCTCCTTGAGGTCATCTTTCACTTCCGCCGCGACCTCTATTGAATATACCCGCAGAACTTTCTTGACGTCGGCGGCCTGTACGGAGATCTGGGAAACGTGGATCACAACGGGAACCACATGCATGTCCAGGGAGAGATGGAAAGGAGACGACGTACCTTCGCTTTCCTCATAACCTTGCAGTTCGGACCTATCCAGACCTGTAGACCGTGGGTCAGGGCGAAGAGTATATTGGACAAGGTAACAGGATAATCACCACGAGTATGAACTTCTCGCGCATGGACTCCTTGTCATTTGAGTAGGTAACACGCGCATAAGCGTACGACGCCTTTGTGTCATCGAGGACTTCGCGTAGCTCTGCGAGGCCACCTATGCCCGTCTGAGTGACCTGAAGCTTGTCGGAACGATCAGAGATGTAATCCAGGAGTAGCCAGTTTGTGTCAGACTTGTCGGAGCGGACATCCTGGTAAGCTTTGAGATGATTATCAGGATCGTTTATCGAGGAAATGAGCGGTAGTATATCAGACGGAAAGTGTCTGTCACCGCAACGGAAGCAAATTCAAATTGCATACAGACCTTCGTCTATCTTAGGGTCGGAAAGGTCGGCCATGGCGTTCAAAACTGTATCGCGTGTCTCCAGAGCCCAATGACGAAAAAACAAATACGTACGCTGGCAAATGTGATGAGCTGGATAGAGCTGGATTCAGTCGAGACGGATCGCGACACGGCTTCTACCGATCACCCATATTCCCAATTAGGCAAATACGAAATTTCTTTCAATCGCCCATGTTCTCCAGTGTCTGCAAAGTCGGTCTTTGCTCTCGCGCTACCCTAGTTCGTTTCTATTCCATACCAATCTCCTACGATTCACGGCGGAAATGGGCTCTTCAAGGTTTACCCCGGCCCCGCTCCATCCTCGATGACGACGATACTCCAGTCGACCTTTCAGAGGACAACGACGCCGTGAATGGCGTCCGTCCAAATACTCCACCTTTACATCTCCGCCAACCACCCAAAAAGCCCACCCCACGTGAGCACAAGATCCACAAAGAGGTCATTAAGAAGAACTTTCCCGGCGGCTGGAATCCACCGCACAAAGTCTCACGAGAAGCAATGGAAGGCATTCGCCAGATGCATCGCCTGGATCCTGAGAAGTTTAGCACACCCTTGCTTGCGGAGAAGTTTAAGATCAGCCCAGAGGCAGTCCGTCGGATCCTGAAGAGTAGATGGGAACCGTCGAGGGAGAAGAGACTGAAACTTGCGGAGCGGGAGAGGACAGCGAAGATGGAGTACTTCTCGTTGAAGAGAGTAAAAGAGAGGATGGAAGCTCGTGCAGTTAGGGCGAGCGCCGATGTTGGCACCGACCGCGACAGGCTCCAGTTCGAGTAGACACGGACTTCTTCCGCGCTCGGGGAAGATCACCTCGTGGGGGCGACGATGATTGTTCACGTCTAATTTTTATACCCTTTTCACTCACTAATTCCTTTCTAATGTTCACGAGGCCGAGTCGGTACCGCTAGTGTACAAGAAGATATAGTAATAAATTTGTTTGACTAGTACGGGTGTTTATACACATACGTTAGAAATAGATACCTGAGATATCCAGGACTCTTCTAGATTATTGGTACATGGCCCAAATACGGTCCGCGTGGTGCGCTGCATAGCAAACGCTTCAAAAACTGATAAGTCATAAGTAGAGGGAACGAATTGCGCGACGAGAACATTTGACAAGGTCGTGCATAAGTATTTCAATGACCAGCGGCTAGATTACAGGGGAACGTTGGTTCGCTCATAGCTTATATAGCCAGTCTGGTCTGGAGGCGGCCTGCACAATAGGATATCATTCCAATTGGGGACAGGATTCGTTTTGTGACCATGCTTGTCAACGACCGTGTGGCGGAAGCCAAATAGGAGCATTGCCGTGATGAGCTTTAGTTCCACCTTGGCAAGTCTCGTTCCCAGGCACAAAGTCTTGCCTGCGTGAAAAGGCGCACGATCAGTATCATTATTGCCAACGTAAGTGTTCATCTACCCCCAGGGGGGAACGGACACGTTAAAATCAACGTACCTCCTCCCCATCCTACGTATGCGAAGGGCACATTCTTAACATTGTCCCTGGCAGGGTTAAATTTCCATGGATCGGGATAGAGCGCTGGATCGAGGTGCACATCGCTGAAGGGATATATGACGTAGGCCCCGGTAGGTACTAGTTTCCCATCGATATATAGTGGTGGACCAAGATTACGCCTCATGGCTGTATGAGGTTGTGCCACCCGTGTAGTTTCTTTAATTATCGCATCGAGCACAGGGGTCTCTGACTCCCACACATCAAGGGGAATAGTGGCGAGGCGCGAGGAGAGCGAGTCGGAGGACGAAGTTGGGGTGTTAGCAAGGAGAGACTCCACTTCTGAGGTGGCTTTTTTCCGCCATTCGGGGTTGCATCCAAGGAAGGTGATGAGCCAAGAAGCAGTCGTCCCTGTTGCGCGTGCACCGGCGATCAAGAGCCCCATAATAAACTGTAAAAATGAGAATGGTCAAGGTCCGAGCAGAGAACAAGGGAAGTATAATGAGTGATAAACTTACTCCGACAACGACGAGTTTTTCATCCCCGTAATCGAGGAGCATCTGTAAGGTGTCGTTGCGTGAGATTCCGCTCTTTTCCCGTTCCTGGATAGCCTTGTTAACGATATCATATATTTCCTTAGTGGCCCAGAGTTTTTTTAACATAGCAGGGGTCGGTAACCAAGGAAGGAGAACAGTGGCTGGGGTGGTACCGTTATCGAGGGTGTCATACAACTTTTTCAGCCGTCCCACGGTAGTAGGATCGTCTGATATCTCAGCACACGACAGGCTCCGTATGGTAGTCTGGAACAGAAGCTGGAAGGTAAAAGAAAGGCTCCTGAGTCAATGGGCTGTTGGATAGAAGACGAGTGGTTATGCCTACTGAGTATATACTTTCGAACGGGTCGAATTTTCCGGACATTCCCCAGCTTTCCAATATCCGCCGAGAATCATCCAGAATCAGCGGGATTACTATCATTTAGAGAACAAGAAGAATTGGTGACGAGCAGATGGCACAAGGCAAGGAATGGCGCACAGTCATTCAGAGACGCTGAATGTTGAACTTGACCTAGGCGTTTGTGTATCATGGTGATTCGCTGGGGCTCCAGATTTGAAGTTACTCCTCGGACCATTGGAATCTCGAAAAAGTTTAAGGCGATGATAACATCAGACTATAGACTCGACCCACTGCTCCCGATAGTATTTTGAAGCCTTCTGTTAGGTCAAGGCCTTTTGCGGTAAAGAACGCTTGACGCGCACTTTCACCTGACACAACTATCACAGTGTTCTAGTCGGGTAGTTGGATGGTCAATAGATACGTTAGAACGATAGATGGATACGTACGCGTAAGAGCTGGAACTGAAAAGCAGAATGTCCTGTTGCCTGGAAGCCCCAATTCAGGAAGTCGTAGCGTCGCCGAAAAAATGGTAAGATAGCAAAGATGGAGAAACAAGGGAGCGACGGAGGTGCATCAGCATCGGCCTGGAGTGTGGAGGTAATGAGGACTATGAGGAGGAAGATTACGACACCAAAGGTGAATTGGGTGGCGAAGGCCGCGGAGAGGAAGGCATTGGCAGCGGCTTGGAGGCCAATAGAATAGGGCATGGCGTAAAGAGTCACTCGGGAGAATAGAGGGAACGCGCTCGACTCGCCAAAGAGGGAAAGGGTCGTTTGAAGTGGGTACGAGAATTATTGGACATACAAAACCCGCCTTTATATATAGTTTGTGCCAGTACAGTCCGTTCGCAGAGGCCCGCAGCCGCGAAAATCTGAATCTAGATTTGTCCATTAGCCGGGGAGTAAAATCCATCTCATTGTAACCAAAGCGGAAGCAGAAGAGATCGGGACATAAGGGTCCACAACGTTTACTCAGATCTGGGTTGTAGCAGTTTGAGGCTGTTTGAGGGCGATCCAAATGGGAGGTATACATACTGTATGACCGGCACCGAAAAGGTATTGCCGTGACGGAGGAATCCGTCCTGCTGGAAGCCTCGTATGATCACACGTGGAAAACCATCCCTCTTATTACACACCGCCAAAACAGAGCATATTCTGTTTCAAGCAATCAAGCAACAGCGGTGAACACCGATTCTCCCCGATATTATTACTGTTGTGCCGGTTCGTGGAAACTGGGGTTCTGATGACGACGGATCGGCCGTAATCCCATCATTACCATTCTTCTTCAGCAGTAGATAGGATTCGCGCTTGCGTATCATATGGATGGACTTCGAGATAGACCCTGTCTGAAGGGTTCACCCTGAGTTCGGCATCTCGGCTTCCGTCAATTCTTATTTCTCATGCTCGCGACACGGTGATACTTTTGTCACTGAGAGCTCTGATATTCATCCTGACAACGGCTAGGTGATCACAAAGTAATGTTTCAACTTGAAGGTCACCACAGGCATCTTCATGGACCAAACGGTTCCGAGGATCCCACGTTGGATTGGCCCTTTGTAAACAATAGATTGAGGATCCACATCACAGGGAAAATGAAGATCATGCAGGTCCCGATTCTATTGAAAATTCTTCGCTAGGTAACATATTGAGAACCGTGATTCCCAGATAACACTTTCGCGCCTTCCATCTGATGTGGAATCAAGTACAATTGAGCAACACATCATCTCGACAGGACGGCAAATCAGACGTCCTCGGCGCGCTTGATCTCTGCCTAGTGACAAGGGAGATCACTGCGAGACTGGTCAAGAGCGGAAGTGTTTCAGCGCTCAACATAGGGTAGACGCTGACAGCCGATAAGCAAGGGCTTTCAAAGCCCCATTATAGTGTGCCAATGCCGCCAGGACAACCAAGAAATGGAAAATTTGATGCGACGCAAAAAAACAATCGAATTGGCCGGGAGACAAACGCTCTGGAATGCGATTCGCACTGGGGAAAGTTTAAGTAGTTAGTACAGGAATCCATTCTTAATCGAGAGAAAAAATGATGGATGAAGGAAGCAACGAGGTGAGAACAAGGCAACATACTAAAGCAACGCGCCGATGATGTAAAGGCAACCTGAAGCCAGTAGCCATCCAAAACCCATGTTAACTAATAGTCGAAAGGATCCGTGCGTTACAAGCAAGTGGGTCACTGGAACCACCGCGGATACCCCCAAGCCTATGAAAACGGCTGTTCGAGCTCCCCGATGGGTGGGTTTAGCATAATCAGGGTGAAGGACTATATATGCAGCACCTGTATATGATCAGAACTAGACACCTTGCGTTCTGATCATGATCGTTTTCACCTACCAAAACCAATTACTGTAATAGACAGCATGTAAAACAGTCGAAGGAACGACTCGCAGTGAAACCCATAATAAAGAGAAGGGTAAAACGACCCGACGGTCAGGATGACTATTCCAGAATAATCAAACGCATGACACGAGGAAGAGACCTGCAAGTAAACGTGAATTTACAACTCAGACGCTTTCAGTATTGAGTTCCATGAATTAGGCGTACCTCTTCTGAATGACAAGTCACGGTGTGGTAAAAGGCACTCGCTGACAAACAAAATACAGCAGAGCTCAAGAAAACAGAGAATACAGCCATATCTAAGAAAGTCGATCCAGGAAGAGGGTGGGTATTAAAGTCTAGTAAGAGGTAAATAAATAGTAGAGCGCCCCAAAGATGGCTATGGATATTAACTGCAGAAAGTCAGATGAGATAAAGAACAGCCACGGAGGTGAGGCAAAGACTTGTTTCGTTGTGTAAATCTTTCGACCAAGGGGTAAGTTTGATATACAAATATGTTGGAAGAGAAAAATGGACACCAACATGCATACACTGATCGGAAGCATCCAGTCCAAGAATACTGGGCCCTGCACGAGTCCTAAGATAGATTGACAAAGGAACGGGACCATTCTCTCACCGCCTGTATCCCGTCAGAATGTAATCGTTATCTTTCTGCCAAGCTGGAAGTTCTGCCCAGGTCACCGTTGGCGACAATGTACGCGACCTCCCTGGAATGGAAGGCTTCTTTACTAGATTACGATGGTGAGCCACAGTCACCATAGGTAAGTTACAGCTAGCAAGAGTCAGTAAACGACAAGGAAGTTGAAGAGAAGGCGATGAGTAAGGTCTGACGGAGCGCATTAGTTGCCGTGCCACGTGATCCAGTGATTAATGGAGGCCAGCACCACTCAAGCCTGCAGACCAAACTCGAGTCCATAGGGAGGACAAGACGGGCTTTTGCGACAGATTCTAGTCACTGCTAAGGTTTGGCTATAGTTTCTAAGAGTATGTCTGGTTTCTCAGTCCCTCCTCTTCCAGTTTCTTCGTTCGGTATGAACACTAAAGTAAACGTCGAAGGAGTCCTTCTCTTTGAGCAGCCATTTTCTCGCGTACGTCTACGAAATCCAGTTATGGAGATGGTGTATGCCGCTTAAGCGCCTATTACCAGGTTCCTTATGAAAACTACCGAAAGGTTTTTCGCACTTCTCAGAAGAACGTTGAAAGGGATCTAGGGTTTGTCCAAGGCAGCGCCGCAGAGCTTGTGCAACGCGGAGCGAAGGGAGCACTTGATGGAAACGAAGCTCTGACCTCCATTGACAACATGATTGGAAGGGTTGAAAGTCTGAAACGCAAGGCATGTTATTATCACGCACTACCGAATCTATGCTTATGTCTGCTTATGTCTCGCCGGACAGCTTTTGGATCTTCAAGAAACGGTAGGAAAGCCAACGCAAGACATCATGCGAGAACGTATGCATCATCTCACGGTAATCGAAACTGTAGCTGTTACGGGGGGATCTGATTATGGAAGATGGGCCGATACAAGGCTGGATCGATGGTTGGTCGACTGGTGTCTTCGGTCGGGAATGGAGAGGACCGCTAGAAGAATTGCAGAGGACAAAAACATCGAGGTATGTCTATTGGGCGATTTGAGCATAATGATTCACGCGACCACACTTTCTTCACCGTAGACTCTCGTAGACATCGACCTCTTTATGGACATCCGCCGAATCGAGAATGCACTGCTCAAGCATAGTTGTACGGAAGCGTTGGCATGGTGTAGCGAAAACAAGGTTGCGCTTCGAAAGATAAAGGTACGATCTATAAAACTGGAATTTCCCTGAGTACTCATGATTGAGTGTACGTCAAAGAGTCCGCTCGAATTCGACCTTCGACTACAGGAATTCATAGAGCTATCGAGAGCTAGGAAATCTCAGGAAGCGATAGCATACGTCAAGAAATATCTATCAGCCTGGCATGAAACACATTTACAACAGATCCGCGCAGCCTCCGCGCTGCTAGCATTTCCTCCTAACACCACTTGTGCACCATATAAGGTACGTATAAGCGTCTCTCTGCCATAGCACCAAGTGTCGATATTGTCATCACAGCGATTGTATGATCCTTCTCGGTGGTATAACCTCATTCACACTTTCCGCACAGCAATCTACTCTCTGAACACTCTCTCCGCGGAACCCCTACTTCACCTCGGTTTGTACGCTGGTTTGGCGTCACTGAAATTACCAGCTTGTTTTGATCCATCTACCAAAAATGTGGATTGTCCTGTTTGCGATGGTGAGGCAGGTTCCGGGACACAGGGACTTGGGTTGAGCCAGCTCGCTCAGGAAGTTCCTTTTAGTCATCACGCGAACTCCACAATTGTCTGCCGCATAAGTGGTAAGATCATGGATGAAGATAATCCACCGATGGCCTTTCCAGACGGATACGTATATTCCAGAGAAGTATGATTGAGTGTCTTTGATCCTTCAATCCCTCCTGATTCTCATCTCACTCCAGGCCCTTGAAGATATGGCAGCAAAGAACAATGGTGTAGTTACTTGTCCCCGATCGGGAACGACTTGTGAGCTGTCTGCACTTAGAAAGGTTTTTATTTCGTAGGGGAAAATGCAAAATCGTGTATCATGTAGACCTCAATTCAACTGTCTGACATGGAAATTTACATCTAACGTGATGATGATGAAATTTGTCTTTTCGTCGGCATGCCGCAGTCCATAAGTACTCTATGCCTTTGTATGTATTCTTATACTAGTTATATCGTGTGTACACGTATTAATGTGTTATATACTTAGGTATCTACATAACGATGAGGATATGCCATGGGAAATATATTTAGTAAGAGAATTCGATAATCAATGTGCAGGTGGAAGGACGAGGAGCCCTCACTAAGACACACGGAAACAGATATATTCTGGCGAGTCTAAATACGCGTATGAATGAGAAAAGGACGGACGCAATTTATGATGGTCTTAGACAATCATAGGTCAAAAACCCTCCCTGCTGAGGGAAAAATTGTGCCTACTAACCGGATTGAACGATTGACCTCACCATCCACAATTACAGTAAATTACGTAATAATATTACTACGTAATCACACATACGAGTGGCGCGCTCTACCACTGAGCTAAACAGGCAATATAAATTATATAAGTACGCCTCATGACTGTATTGACTGTCTGTTCCTCTTCCGTTGCTCACGTTTGTCGGAACACACCATCGCGACAGACTCTACGAGGAATTGCCAACCTTCGACGACGCACCATCGACCCGACAGTTTCTGTCAAGTCCCCAGAGAAAGGTTCCATCTATTCAAGTTATTAAATACCTGATGTCTGACGAAAATCATCATGTTGGGACACTTCCGTTACTCAGGTTTTTGAACACACCTTATTGTTGCGATGTTAAACTCTATGTGGAACTGCTAACTGTCTACGGATGCGCCATCGACGCGACAGTTTCTATCTAAAGGTCCCCAGACAAAGTCCATTCGGAATCTGGCGCATCGCCATCAGAAGCCACTTGGTCAAATTGGCATCGCTCCTTGAGCTTTCTCCTGGGACTTCGGCAGTTACGGGAGACTTCAAAAATGTTGGGTACACATCTATGCCTCCGTGCGTGTCGCAGTGGTTTCATCTCGCCGTTGTTCTCTGGATGTCAAAGCGTGTACCTTGGTTGCTAATGCTGGATTGAAAAATAGCTCGTCCGGCATTCCTGCTCGATGGGGTTGTGTCCAACGTAAGCGTGAATGTGCGTCAGTCATCCTGTTCATCACACAAGTACCGCCTGCAAAACGCACACCAGCTTTTTTTCTCCTATTCTGGGTGGCATGGAGGACAGTGCTACACTGGAAGCATCAAATCCCGCGACATTGGTGAGAAGATAGAGGCGACCAGAATAGAACTTTTGTATCAAATTATACCTAGAAAGCTGTATCATGAAAAGGTTACTCAAAGTCTGATTTTTTACACGAGTAACTCAGTATTTTTCGAGTCAAGGAACATCCACACTATCAGCAATTGACAATATACAGAAGTGGCGTAAGGGTCAGTCCACCGCCTCTTTTCCCCTGCACTAGTAACTACGTTAGTTGATCTATGATTTGAATTGGATATCCAGTCATCGAAGCTTTCTCTGCGTTTTTTCCGTGCGGCTCTTGTATAGGATAGGTACAATACTTCCCATCATCACGTTGTGTTGTATGTTAACACACGAAAGACCTTGTCGGATCAATATGTCATCCATCCTATATGCTGCAACGAGGAAGAGATCTCAGATGTCACGAGAATCTAATTGATTTCAAACCTAGATTTCAAGTCGTAAACTAGCATACAATGCGGTCTGTTGAATTTATAATAAGTACATGAGGTAGCGAGAGCTCACCAATCCTGACCACAACATGGCGTGTACGTCAATCGAACTGTCTTGTAACCTCGTTGAGACATGTCAATCCTACAAAAAAGTCAGGGAAGCCTGTGCATCGTTCACCGCCACTTCTCGCGGAAGCCAGTTGTACGTTCGAAGAAATACAGTTGATCATGATGCACATGGAGTTTGTACCTGAGTCTGGTAATGTGCCGGGGGTATGCTGTGAAACGCGCAAGATGCGTTCTGTACGGCAGAGCCTCAGACATTTGAAGTCATAAATAGATGTTACGCAGCGTCAGCCATGGTCCAGATCAATTTCCGACACTTACAAGCTAGATCTTCATTTGGTGCATAACGTGAACATGAGGAGATCAGTGTTATGCCCATTTATCTTTATGTACAACATTCAACAGGTTCTTAACTTTTTATCAAGTTCATCAGATTTCCCGGGATTCGAATGCGTGGTAAACCCAATCATAATCCTAGTCCGAATAATCAAAATTTTAACCAGGTCTGTTCTTGCTGCCACTCACAATGATGGACCCTTCTTGGGCCCGCGTGTTGCCTCGCCTGAGAGGGAGAACCAGAGAGGAGGAAGAACGAACATTTTCGCGCTACACCACCTTTTCCCCGAAACATTGTGACAGAGCCTTTCTGAAATGCGCCTTGGGTGACCTCGAGGAGACGGCCGTCGAAGAATATAGAGTAATTCAAAGCCTCTCGACTGCTTAGTGACGGTGACATGACGCGATTCTTCCTTCAAGTTACTAAAGGAACCATTGAAGTTAGACATTGTTCATTATTTCGGGCTTTCTCTAACTTCTACTGTTTTGACTGTCAAGAGACCGGGTATCTGAATTCTTTCCTTCTAACGCTACGACCTTCCTCTGCTTCCGCCAGGCAGCAATCTCTTTCAAAGCAGCTACAAGAATAGGAATGAGGGCGCTCGCGAACAGAGGTGTGTATACGGCATATTTGTGTTCTGCAGGAAAGTAGAGCATGGCCAACATACCCGGATTGAAAAATGCTCGTGAAGACAAGGCGAACGCACTAGCGGAGAGAAGAAATGCGTCGACAAGGGAATCTTTAGATGCTTCTGACACCTGATAAAATATGAACCAAAAACAAGTTCAAAATGTTACCCCAGATACGGACCTCTTCGAGTGCCAACAATGCTCCTTGTACGTCATCCCGCACATCTTGCCCCACGGGCATATTTTCAATCTGATCCACAAGGTTCACGATACTTCGCAGAGTATCTTGTGATGCTTGCGAATTGCTAAGCGTACGATAATGGAGAAGAGCATCGATTTGCCATTGCGAGAGCTCGTTCGAACTCTTGGCTATACTTGTAGGGAGTTTAGGCACCCCGAGCAGTGCAAGTAGATGTTCAGAGAATGTAGTAAAGATGCTGTCAAGGCTAGTTGATCCCAGTTTGGTATCCTGCGATGATCCATCAGGATTAAAAATTACGATAGCACCCCACTGAGGAAGAAGGAATGAAATGGAAGGAGACACAGTGCCTGAAATTATAGTTAGTCCTGAATAAATGATATAAGAGGCAGCATAACAAACAATTCTGATCCAAGATGTGAAGGGGTCGTCGGGATTCAGAAGGAACGAAGACAACAAAATGCAAGACGGGATCATTAGAAGCACTTGAAGCTGGCTTGATGTTCAAATTAATCAACGTCAAGTGAAAAAGATGCACTAACAAAGAGTCCATTCTGCTGAGTTGACAAAGACTGTAAGTTCTTCTGCGTCGATACCAAAACCACTTTCCAGGGCACGAGGAGTAAAGGCCAGAGGGGCATGAAATTGGACTTGGCTTTCAACCGTGAAATTGTGGAGCCTCTTCAGTCGTGTAAGCACAGGATGAATGTGATCTGGTCTCCTTCAGTTTCAAACACCAAAAACGTTTCCAATCTAGTTGCGCATACTAACAGTGTACTGCATTAGCAACGTCCCAGTCTAAGAAGGAGTTGCCGGCGGATGCGTCTTCGTTGAGTAAAGTGAATGACAGTCGGTATCGAGGTGAGTATTGGACAACTCGGTTGTTGGAGATTGGTGGAGCTATGAGGGCGCTCAGTGTACTGGCTAATGCAGTTATAGAATCCTTCATTCCCCCGTGAGACTGGTAGAACCACTAGTCAATGCGACTCACAGTTGGAAATGTTAGATGCCTGCCGTAGACTGCGGCCGTCACATGATCATGGACAGTATATGAGCCATCGAGGTTGGATGATTCGGTCCAATATTGAGCGCTTTGACTTCCATGAATACTATCTAATTGGTAATACGATTTAGAAAGGGCTGGCCAATGGCTAGAGCCAACGTACAATCGTCTGTTTTGTATAGATGGATGTCCAATCCTTCCCATTGCTGAGGCATTATTGAAGCGAGTCGGCTCTGCAATTCATGACGATCTAAACCAGGTTGAAGCCCAATTTTAACAGGAATACGGAGGTTATGACGAGCTTGCTCAATGACGCGAGAAGACGGCAACGATAGACGTTCGATGCTTGTTGTGTACCACCACAGTGGTAGGGCTGCTATAATGATAAACCAGTAAGCAGCTATTATGGATCGTCGAACATGGTCGGTCTGAAAGTATATCTTCGAGGGATCACGATCTGAGTCTGTGGTCGCCATAGCGTGACAACATAGTAGTTGTGACACACCCAGGCTTGTCGGCAGCCACATTGTTGATGTCCCTTCTAAAATCAATAGATGCAAACTTGAACTGTGGCTTGACCTGTCTCTCATCTCTGCCTGACAATTGCTCTACAAGCATCGCCATTCCCACCATATCCAATATCTTACGGCAGTTGGACCACATACCAGCTTTATAATTTGAATATCTAAGTCCGGCTTTACAGGCCTGTCGTCTTGTGAATGGCATCTGGAAGCTACGACGGGCTGCATTCATCTGCATCCTATGGTCATGGTGACTCGTGGCGGCCCTCTGCAGGTTCTTCTTGGGTGGATGTAAGCTAATGTCTTGTTTTTTCTCCATTTGAATCAACCTAAATTTTTTCAGCGGGATGCTTATTACGCTCGACGCCCAGCATCACCTGGTAGACGATATCCATCTTACGATGCGTATTATCCTCAAGAGGACAGTTATAGACCGAATAGCTACCGACCTGAAGACGATGATCCGTACTATAGCCGTTCACCAAGCCCCGACCATTACTCTCGGTATGGTCGGCCTATAGATACCTGGGACCGGACAGAGCCATGGGGTAGTGTCCCCGCTCCATGGGATGAACCTATGGTTGCTTCTGCTTCTCCAACTTCCTCAACGTCCAAAGTGTGGAGGGATCCTATGATTGCAACTAGAATGTTCGAACCCTCAGACTCATGGAAGCAAAGTCATTTTGATCGATTTCCTCGTAATGACAGGTAACTTTCTATCTTAATATTACAGGGTCAGTTTTTTGAGTATATACAGTGCCCGATTTGCAAATGAAAGGCATGTAGGCGATCCACTTCAACCTCGGACTCCTAATTCGTATTATCCCAATGTTTATCATGGTCAACCTCTGGGCGATAGTTATCGTCCGATGCATTACCGAGACGCTCATGCAAGGAGTGACCATTACCGGCCAGGACCCGGTTGGATTGAGCGAAATAGGCGCTTATCCAACGCCAGCCCTCAAAGAAAGAGCGAAAGTTCGAATCGATACAACGCTCATGGTCGAAAGGAATCTGGTTCAGTATCCATCACCAGCTCTGCCTCTCCGCATCAATCATCTCTTCAACAAGAACAAACTCAGGAGCGACGTTCTCAAAGCCGTAGTTCTCCCCCTTCAAATCGTTCTTCCAGTCGGTCTATAAGTCGCGGTCGTCGCTCTCGGAGCCGCAATCCTTCTGACAGTGATCGCTCTCTCAGCCGTGGGCGTCCTCTGGTTTACAAATCGCCAATCAATGCTACTGCTAATCAAAGTTTACTCTCTAGTCCAATGAAGGAAGCCTCTTCTGTAAAGTATAGTTGGGATCGACCTACTACTATCTCTGGTAAGGCATCTACGGCAACGACTGTGACGTCTGGCAAAGCTTTGCCTTCTGCTCAGCCACTTCAGAAGAATTCTTGGACCAGATCAGATTCTCGCTCTTCTATTGCTTCGACACAAGGCTCTGATGGAGCTTCTTCTCATCCTCTCAAGCTGCTGTCTGATGCTCAGGAATCTCTCTCAGCACGAGTAGCTAAAGGAAAAGAGATATGCCAAGATGAAAAGTTGGTAGTACAATCAACTGACGTCGAAATGGAACCTTCTGTACTTGTCACTAGTCCTGGAACAGTGGAGTTTGACGCGACGAAGACTAGTGTGAAGGCTATATGTGATCGAGATCCTTCACCTAATCCATCTTCGTGCAGACTTCAGGCTGCAATTTCATCATCACTCACCGTATCAAGAATAGCAGAATTGGCTTCTTCAGCTCTGCTGTCTAACAGTATGTGACGATAAATACTTCATCTATGTTATTCTTATCTTCGACAGGTTCACCAGCGCAAGCCAAAGTTCAGGACATTCCAAATCACGATTTACCGACCACCGAGTTTCAGCCTGCAGTCGTCAAGTCTGAGAGCCGAGAAGAGAGTACAATTAGAAATTTTTCAGATGTACTAATCCATCCTCCCAACTCACTACCAGCGGCTCCCACTGAAAAGGTACCCGATACAAACCACCAGGAAGATTCAGCGGTGGACCGGCCCCAGTCTATTCCCGCAGATTCGCGCAGGAAAGGTATCAGCATTGTCTCCCTTCCCACTCCTCTTCCCACACCCCAAACTACGCCGAACGCAGAGCGTGTTCTTTCTCCATACCTTCCGGAGAGCATTCCAACTGAGGCGTTGTCGATGAGAGATGCACTTCGGATCGTCGTCATGACAAGATTGCTTTGCGATCGGCAAGCTAGAGAAGAACGTGTCTACCCTGTCCTTAAGACTAACCAGGCCCTTGCAGCTCTGAGCCACCGAGACGTGCCTCCTAGCAGTTCTGAACAGGTTATTAAGGAAGTGTCAGTTGGTCCGCGCCACGAGAAAAGGTTGGAGAAGTTTGCAATGGTTAGAGGCTCGCTTGTGGAACGGTTTGAGGAACGCCAGAATGCTTTAACGGAGAAGGTTCAGCGCCTTCGACAAGAGTATCTATTACTTCATGAGCGCTGGCTGGCTCGTTGTGCTACTCTTGATGAGCAAAGTAAAATTGCTGTCTCAGAGCCTGAGATAGTGCAGCCGACTGGCCGGACAACCAGGCGCTCCACTGCCAACCTTGGAGACGCTGTGCGTTCAGATCTAGAAATGGAGCAAATCATTGCTAGCTTGGGCAATGACGAAGCGACAGATCCTAATCATCTTTCCCTTCGCAATCTTGCGACTATACCTGACATGATATCTGTCACACGCGGAAAGGTTGACTATACCTATGACGACACTAACCAGAGTGTTCAAAATCCTGCTGAATACTATGGACCACATACTGGTATTGACGATTGGAATGAAGAGGAAAAAAAGCTTTTCTTGGACAAGTTCGCCGCACATCCCAAACAATTTGGAATGATTGCCCAGCACTTACCCAACAAGACCGCAGCACAATGTGTCGACTACTACTACCTTCACAAGAAGAAAGTCATCGACTTCCGTAAGGTCATCTCACAGTACGCCCCCAATAAGCGTAAGCGCGGCCGTACCGGGAAGAAGAAGGGCAACGCGTTGCTTGCTGATATTAGGCAGCACGATGCGGAAGTGCATGGTGAATTTGGTTCCCCCCGATCATCAGGACGTCCGAGCAGAGGCAGGAAACCGATACTCCCGCCTGAATCAAGGGAAGTCAGGAAAGCTCCCAACTCCCGCCGCCGAACTCAGTTAGACTTGACGCCTTCTGCGGGTTCGGCTACCCCGACGCCAGAACCTGAGACTCGTCGACGAGGCGGCAGACGTAATGCAGCTGCACCACTGAGTCGTACCGTGTCTGTTAGTTTCGAGGATGGGGAAGAAGAAACGACCGTAAGTCAATGGGTCTATCACACAAATTGTCGTTGATAATGTCTCCTAGGAGGAACCCTCTGAGCGACCTGCGAAGCGAGCGAAAAGGGGCGGTCGAAGAGTTATCAAATCAGCAGCAACCAATACATACGAGTCCGGCAATACTGAAATGAAGATCATTGAACTTCAAGAATCGGTCGGTCGTCGCAAGTCAGGAGGCAATGCCAATCAGTGGTCTGATGACGATAAAAGTACGTGTGCCCGCAATTTCATTTGTTTCTTATGTCAACACTCTATCAGATATTTTCCTCACCCTCCTCGCCCAATACGGCGACGATTTTAAGCGCATTGCAGCCTCGATGCCGAACAAGACCAGTAGTCAAGTTAGCCATTATTACAAAGCGAATTGCAATGACCTTGATCTCGAGAAAATTGTAGCTGGCGCGCCCCAACGGTCACCAACACCAGACGCGTCCGATGATCTACTGGAATTGCCTACATCTACCACTGATGAAACGCCTGCCCCAGAAGCCCCGGACGAGCTGGTGTCATTGCTAGCCCAGAACCCCCCTCAGACCAACGGTGTACCTGCTCCTCGTCATCCAGAACGTCCCGCAGAGCAAGAGACAGGTTCAAAGGTGCCTGCGACGTGGCAACCTCCCCCTTCCCGCCCACTCTCCCCACCGCTTCCCACTAGTCATGTACGGGGTTATTACTCCGTAAATCATCGTCCGACCTCTTATTATCCACCTCATCCTCACTCAATGCCTACGGCAGCTTACCCACCACCTGTCCCATATACTTACCCTCCTTATACTGCTGCTCCTTATCCCCAGTATGACCCTTACCACCGGCTTTCACCATATTCGTTGGCAGATCCTAGTCGTCGTATGCCGATGCCGATGCGGACACGAGAAAGCCCTTATCCTGTTTTATCACAGTCTGGCCAACCTCCTTATCATTATCCGTTGGAATCATGATTATCGTAATACATTAATGAGTCGCTATTCATACTATTCTTCATTCTTAGGCTTTTTCGCCAATTCCATAATATCATCTATAGACCAGAAACACCGCACACTAACTTATCCTCGCACGTTATATCTGTCGATGATTCAGAGCAACCGGTTTATGTGTCATGAGTATACATTGTGCATCTTGAGATCCTTATGTCGGTGAGGGAAGGGATCAGCTTGCTTGGTTCTGAGAATCTGTTGCACTTATACGCACTATGAGGCGATACCTTTTTGGACATTTGTATATCTGCAGTGACTAGACGATATGTGGAAAAGGCCTGAAGAATATACTCGTCCGAAGTAGATTGAGTCTATATCTTGCTAGAGCTTGTGCAAATTCCAAATCAATTGAGACTACTAGAGCAATAATTTGTAGATTATCATCTGCGACCTTCCACCATGATGATGTGGTAACCAAAGTTAGTCTTGACAAGAGAAGAAACAATAGGTTTGTCGACAGTCGATGGTGTAAGGGCAAAGGCGGCTTCCTGGAAGGGACCAACCATACTTCCCCTCACCATCCATCCCAAACTTCCTCCAGCTATACACGGACACTTCTATTAAATTCTGTTACTCCAGTGCAAAAGTTTGCAACTCACCCTTTGCCTTATCTTCAGAGTACTCTTGGGCGACCTTGTTAAATGCCTGTCCCTCCTGAGCAGATATATATTTATTGGTTGTGTGTGTTGTATTCAAAAAAAGGAACGCTAAACTTGTATCTTCTGTAAGGCCTCCGTCGCCTTTGAGTGTTTCTCGCAAAGGATGTGGCGGACATTGACAGCGGTTGCAGCCTTGAGAGCGCCTTTACCACCCTTTCCATCGTACTGGTGTCAACTGAGGATAAGACAGGACATGAAGCACTGGCACCTTCGCCGTACTTTTACCTGCGTCTTCTACTCCCTTTCCCTTTTTTTCTGAGGCTTTGTTGTTGTCACCACTGGCACCTTTCTTGCCCATGGCGGTCCGTGTTCTTCCCTGACACTGAGGTAATGAAAGAACCAATGATAGTTGTCTGATTGATCACAAATCACATGACCACACGATCACAAGAAAGCTGATGAAACCTTCAAAAGTTTTCGGTGCTACTAGTCAATAATTTCTGCTTCCCTGCCCTCCGTCGACGAACAATGGCAGACAAGATCACTCGTATAGCCATTGTCGACGCGAACAGGTGTAAACCGAAGCGATGTGCGCAGGAATGTAAGAAGGTACGACACGAGAGATCAGTTCAGCCGATATCTGAGCTAATCGTGAGCCCAGTCATGTCCTGTCGTAAAAATGGGTTTGTTTTTCGTTTGATTCCAGGATTCTCAACATTTAAATGGTGATCGATAGGAAAATTATGTATCGAAGTCAAACCGACAGACAAGATATCATTCATCTCCGAATTTCTATGCATTGGATGTGGTATCTGTGTGAAGAAGTCAGTATAATCCGTCGAAGTTCATATCATAGGCTTAGTTTGAATCCAGATGCCCATTTGAAGCCATCGCTATCATCAACCTACCAACGAATCTGGAGTCCGAAGTCACGCATCGATACACTGCGAATTCCTTTAAACTACATCGTCTTCCTACACCCCGGCCGGGCCAAGTCCTTGGTCTCGTGGGAACCAACGGTATCGGGAAGAGCACTGCTTTGAAGATTCTAGCAGGAAAGCAGAAGCCAAATCTTGGTCGCTATGACGTGCGTTTATTTTATTACTGATTATACTCGGCTCGTTCACGTTCCTGCAGGACCCGCCAGATTGGCAAGAGATTTTAAAATATTTCCGAGGCTCAGAACTCCAGAATTATTTCACCAAAGTTCTAGAGGATAATTTGAAGGCTCTCATTAAGCCGCAATATGTCGACCATATCCCCCGCGCGATTAAGGGAAAGATGACAGTCTCCCAAATGCTAGACTCCAAGCTCGAACGTGATAACAAGCAGGAAATGTGTGACGTGCTAGAATTGAATAATGTCTTGGATCGAGAGGTTAATCAGTTGTCTGGTGGGGAGCTTCAACGATTTGCCATTGCGATGTCGTGCATCCAGCATGCAGATGTGTAGGTCGCTCATTTCATTTCTCATTTCTTGAAACCTGAAACTTGGAAAGCTACATGTTCGACGAGCCTTCCAGTTACCTTGATATCAAACAAAGATTGAAGGCCGCTGAAGTCATCCGTTCACTCCTGACCCCCGATCGCTATGTTGTAGCCGTCGAGCATGACTTGTCGGTGCTTGACTATCTATCTGACTTCATTTGCTGTCTTTACGGAAAGCCTTCGATGTATGGTGTTGTGACCATGCCGTACTCTGTCCGAGAAGGTGGAGTCAAATTTAATCATTGGACTTGTCTGCATGTTAATATCCATATTAGGTATCAACATCTTCCTGGATGGCTTCATCCCCACGGAAAATCTAAGGTTCCGTGAGGAGTCGCTTTCTTTCAAAATGGTTGAGACTGCCGAGGAAATTATCATCGACAAAACAAGACACTACACCTACCCTGCAATGACCAAGACTCTAGGTAACTTTAAGCTCACAGTTGAGGCTGGAAGCTTTACCGACTCCGAGATCATCGTCATGTTGGGTGAGAACGGTACCGGAAAGACTACCTTTGTACGACTCCTCGCAGGTGATACACCTGATGTCGAGACGGACAAGCAGACTCTTTCAGTGTCGCTAAAGCCCCAAACTATCTCACCCAAGTTCCCGGGCACCGTTCGCATGCTGCTGCTCAAGCAGATCAAGGCTGCGTTTATGCATCCTCAATTCCAGACCGATGTTCTCAAGCCTATGAACCTAGACAACATCATGGACCAAGAAGTCAAAACGTTATCCGGAGGAGAACTGCAACGTGTGGCTATCGTCCTTGCACTAGGTATGGCAAATCGCTCACTTGACCTCTTGCACCAATGAAAGAACGCCTTAGGAAAACCCAATGTCTCTGTGTATCTACTTGACGAACCTTCCAGTTTCCTTGATTCAGAGCAACGTATCATTGCTAGCAAGGTCATCAAGCGGTATGACAAATCATTATCCTACAATAACGCTACCTACAATATGTCTATAGGTTCATCCTCCACGCGAAAAAGACTGCTTTCGTTATCGAGCACGATTTCATTATGGCAACGTACCTTGCTGATCGTGTGATCGTCTTTGAAGGACAACCTGCTGTTGCAGCGACAGCAACTCCGTATGTCCTGTCCACCACCTACACGATACCGGCTAAATTTGATGTCTTTAGACCTCAGACCTTGCTCTCCGGAATGAACAGGTTCTTGGCATCGCTTGAGATCACCTTCCGACGCGACCCTACCAATTTCCGGCCAAGGGTTAACAAGCTCAACAGTGTCAAGGATAGGGAGCAGAAGAGTAAGATTTGTCTTTCTCCAAATTGTACGACAGAAGCTGACAGTCTTGTCTATCAGACACTGGTAACTACTTCTTCCTCGAGGAGTAGATTCTGGATTCTATGTATATGTAATAACTATGGGTTGGGTGAGAGTTGTATGAGAAGTTGTATGAGCCTCAACGCCGTGGTCGTAGGAGGGTATTGCGCAGATGAGACCTTAGAATAGGACAGCGTCTGATACGACGACTCTGCGGCGTTGTCTATTACATGGTCTGCCGTCAGAGCCTCGCCAATGGATAATGCTCTGTCAATACCTTACATATCGCCACTCCGAGTCATTTAGTAACCCATCAATCCCTTTTGGCTGATGTATTGATACTATTTCAGGACTATGTGCTGCATTAAAGATTGGGCAAATCAAATTGAGCTCTGTTTACAGGCAATTAGATACACAAGTGTCGTGAGCAGGATACGTTGTCTGTGCCGATTGTTCATAGCAATAATAAATTATCAAAATCGTACGCGAGTATGCATATCTGTCATGAAAGGAGAACTCTTCTTACAGCTCATTTCTCAAGATGATGCTGAAGCAATTCTCGCAGTAGGGTTCGCCTTCTCTCTCAAAGAATGAAGGGTCCTCAAATGGCCGTTGACATCCCTGCAAGTAAGTCAGTGGCATAGTTAATGGCTTAATAACAACAACAAACCTTGCACACGAAACATGACCAGCACCACTTGCCCCCGAGCGCCTCCACGGCTTGGTCATGGTCACGAATGCTGCGTTTGCATCGCTTGCACTTCGGGAGTCGTAGACGTACATGGCATGCCTCACAGTATGGATGCCCGCGATAGACGGTGAATCCTACATCGTCCGATGCAAAGTCACCATCCCCACTTACTGTCAGTTCACCTAAACACATACAAAACAGTTATATCAATCTAGTTCTACTAGATGAGGACGAACGCACCAGTTCGAGATGACGGGTGATCAATTGAAGGCGCGAGAAAAGGATCTCCACATTCGCCGCAGAAGAAGTGTTGCTCGTGATAAGCGCGTTTTCCAAGTGCAGGATCATCCAGGCTGATGAACCGCTCTTCATAGATAGGAGTTTTACAGGAATAACACTTTGGAGCAAAATTCTGAAAGAAAAAGACCGTGTTAAAGCCACAGATTAGTACGAGGATTGAAACGTGCCTCATGGTAGTCCAAATGACAATACGCCTTTCCTTCCCACTCGTACGAACTGACGTGCTCCAGCAACTCACCGCACACCGTACAGCGGAAGCATCCTGGATGCCAGCGCTGTTTCATCGCATTTACAATACGCCCCACAATGCTTTCACCACATCCACCACATCTTAAACCTCCTCGGCGAGTAACAATTTGCGGACCCGATCCCGAGCTTGACTCAGGACCTCCGGGCCCAGAAACACTAATCCCGGGCACCTCGTACACTTGTACCTTTGATCCTTGTCGTGGTTTCTTCCCGGCATCGCGTGCATTCGTTTGCGAAACGTCGGAAGCATTGAATCGTGGTACATCCTGGATGTTGATCTGCGGGACTCTCTGAACATTGATTTGCGGGACCTCCTGGACGTTGATTTGTGGAGCACTTTGGATATTTATCTGTGGAACCTCCTGAACACTGATTTTTGGAACTCCCTGGACGTTAGTCTGAGGAAAGCCCGCGCCCTGGGCGTTATCCCTCGGTCGCTCCTCTCCCTCAGGATGGATATTAATCAAAGGCACAGGTACAGGTGAATGCACCACATGCTCCTGTTCATGTCCACGTTCACTCTCACCCTCACTCTCGCTTTCCATTCGCCCCAGATCCGCTCTGCGGTCACGACCGCCCCTAGGCGCCGGAGACTCAATGGAGATATTAGGAATAGTTGAACTAAACTCCTGACGCGACCGAGGCTGCGAATGAGACCGCTGAGGATGATGATGTTGGGGCTGTTGAGGCTGAGACGGAGGCGCACGAGGCTGCTGCTGTTGATCCTTCCCTGGCGTCTTTGGGAGTTCACGCCCGCGACCAAATGACCTTGTACGTTGCAGACCCTGAGAACCAGTCCCGTTGCCGTCCTCCTGTTTAAGAGGCGTGCTGTAAAATTGAGATTGTGGTCGGATACTCATGGCGGGAGGCTGTCGGGGAGTAGTAGAGTTATATATTTGTGATTGCGGCCTCCGTTGAGATGATTGGGTCGGCGTCGTTTGTGATTGTGGCATTGGTAGCGCCCGCTTTCCTGGAGTCTGCGGCGCGTGTGAAGGAGATTGCTGCTGTGCTGACGACGAATTCCTTCTTTGACCACGCTGTGAGATCAAATTAGAACGAGGGGGAGGAGTGTCATCCAAAATCAAGTCCTGGCTCCGCTTTGTCGGCGTTGAATGGTTCGAACCTCCCATCCCCATCATAGGTGGACGTGGAAGGCTAATTGCAGACTCAGAGTCGCTGTCGCTGCCAGAAGTTGCAAGCCGCATTGTCATGCTTTGTGTATTCACTTCCTGTTTAGACCAGCCCGCCTGGAAGCCAGAGCCAGAGCCAAACCCTGAGCCTGAAGCGGAGGAAGAAGTTATCGATCCACTCCCAACCATAGCGGGGGGCCGTGGCATTGAACCAGGATGCGGAAAAGCAGCTGAAGCAGTATTTCGTGAAGGAAGATCCAAAATACCGTAGTTGGGGCTCGAAAGAACTTTTCCATTTGAACTTGTAGATTCAGCCTCAGATTCTGAGTAGTATTGTTCATCATCTCCTTCCTCGTACTCCTCTTCCTCCTCGTCTCCGTCATCCTCTTCCTCGTCACTTCCGTCTTCTTGCTCACTAACAGTCTGGTATGTCCATTCAGGTAGAGTTGCAGTTGATGGGGGTTTTGGCTTCGGTTTCGAGTGGGAAGGAATAGGTGGGGGAAGGGCGGACTGGATTGGGCGTTGTGTCTGACGCTGCTGTTGAGATCGGGCAGGCTGCTGGTTTGAAAGTTGAAGTTGTTTGGGCTGCGAGCGTTGAGGAGGTTGTTCCGGTTGTTGCCCGTCCTGTGGTTGCTGTGGTTGACGGTGGAGTTTGGTCTGTTGCTCAACAGGATTTGGTGGAGGCGTTGGTAGCAGCGGCGGAAGTACGTCAGGAAGCGTGCGTTTCCACGCTGGAAGCATTTTCCCACCTGGGACAAGTGCCTTCGGCACCGTTGGATATTCAATACCGGCAAACTCAGATTTGAGCCTTGACAAGGAAGAAGATGAAAATGTACTAGTACTCGCTTGAGATCCTGCTTTATGATTTATACAAGCAGGGTCAGTAGCAGCACGGACAGGCGATCCCCGGACAGGTGAACCAGAAAACGAGTCTGCTGAAAGGGAAGAGACAGAGGAAGGTGATGATGGGGATGAATAAGTGGACGTTCCAAGATTGGAAAAGGAGATGGGGGCGATAGAAAACTTGGGTGGGCTCGCACGACCACGTTTAGGTAATTCCGCACTGCTGGCCGAGGGCTTTGTAACATTCTGTAGTTGCGACCATATTGGTATTTTATTAGCTGCGTTCGGATCCGATTTTTTGGAAGAGGGCCCAGGAGTAGGTGCAGGTAATGGTCTTGAGCGCGTAGGAGATGTAGATCCCGGTCTAGGCTGAGGAAGTGGTCGTCGTTGAGACTGGGGAGGCACTGACACCGCTCCAGGCTGCTGAGGGCCTACCCTTGAAGCAAAGGGAGTCTGTTTTACGTGATCTGGGTAGGGATACTGGGCTGTAGACACTTGCACCTGCTGTGGCGGCAGAGGCTGTGCCTGGTAATGTAATAACTGTTGCCCAGTTGGGTGTACAGTCTGGGGCCGTTGCTGAATCTGCAATTGCCTGGGACGAGCTACCTGCTGCTGAAAGACATTAGCAGACTGTACCGGCTGTTGCTGCAAGCTCTGTAACCGCTGTGGGACCAATGACTGGTTTTGTTGTTGATGTTGAGTCTGAACGAGTGCCAGTCGCTGCTGAATCTGTAAGGCTCCTCGTTGTTGTGGTTGGGGTGCGCCAAGCTGCTGGTATATGTTCTGGGGCTGGTAGTACTGAGGCTGTTGGTAGTAGTTGTTCGCCATCCTCGAGTCGTTAGCTTAGCGCTCAGACGGCAACTCCAGATCAGGAAGATCGAAAACGCGATCGTTCATTTTGTCACGTGACTGCATCAGATCCTTTTTTAGCCACAATCATGATCAGGTTGCTATACTCCAGATACTCGCGATTCACCTAACTTTTCTGAAATTTCTGCTTCAATGTCTTTCTTCGGGTTCGGTTTTTGCACACTACCTGACCAAGTTGCTTCAATCTGACCTGACAATCCAGACGGAATCGGGTTCCTCGTAAGAGATCACCGACTCCGACGCGCAACCCCAATGTTCCTCCACGAAAGGATTCACTTCCGGGAACTTCACTCGAACAATCTTCTCCTGTCGGTGCAAAACCTCTCTATCTATCGAGTCCCTTTGCAGAAGCCGCACTCGTGAAGGGAAATTTCAAGACCATCGTCATGTTACCTAAATACGTAGACATCACGGAGTGGGTGGCTGTTAATAGTGCGTCATTTGCCAATATGTTATTCGAGGTTTCTTAATCATAGGGTCATGCAGTATTTGACTTTTATACCAATCTCAATGAATTCTACGGAGTGCTCACGGAGGTTTGCACGCAACATAATTGTCCGACTATGTCTGGGGGTCCGACGTCCGTGATCAGTTCTTTGATAAGCTCACATTATACTCACTCTCGCTATCTCAAGGCTGAACTACATTTGGGCGAATCCGGGCGGCAAGCATATAACACTCCCCGCACCGACCTACATTGATACAGTACTATCATCGGTCCAAAAGCTCCTTGAAGACGAAAATGTTTTCCCAACGAAATCTAGTACATCTTTCATCATCTATCTATTCAAGCTCTTGCTTAAATCATGCACAGATCAGCCCTTCAATCCTGCATTCCCTTCAACAGTCAAACACATATACCGTCAACTCTTACGCGTTTTCGCGCACATATACCATGCACATTTCCCTCATCTTCTCCATCTCCGAGCGGAGCCACACTTCAACTCTCTCTTCGCGCACTTTTTGGCTTTTGGCCGCGAGTATGAATTGCTGGATGTGAAAGATATCAGAGGTGACCCTAGCGCGCCTGTTGGGGTGGGATTACTGTGGGAGCGGTGGAAGGAGTCGGGAATACTAGTGTAAATTTCGGCATTTGTAACGTTATCTCTTAACTTGACGTGTGGACCACTCACATCTCTCTGGCCCGTGTAGCATATACTCTTTGAATCATGGAATACCGATCCGCCTGAGCTTTGCAATGTAATTTTTACCCGCAGATTTTAGGTCGTGAGCCCTTAAGTGTTACGGTTGATATACCGTCCGTAGAGATCGGAGGAGATCGTTTGAGAATGTTAGTATCGACAACGAATTTGCAGGACACGATGCTGCTTCATGTCTTATCCGAGGGTAAAGGTGTATCCGGCTGCAAGAAAGTGCCACTCATTCATATGTATCTCAACTTAAGCTTAAGCTCACGCCCGCTACTTTACTTCGCGCCGCGGTGACGATTGACAAGATGGCTTAGTAATGTGGATTGTTCTTCCTGCTTTCGTCATCTGATGTCGATTGATGCTATACTAACAAATGCATTTTATTGCTGAACACAATCGCGAGCCGGGATTTGTACATGTTCTCCTGATAACGACCGGCAGTGTAGCTTCAATAAAAGCGCCATTGATCGTCAAGGCACTTCTGGCGGTCCGTTCATACCAAGCGCGGTTTTTCTCGAACCCATCTTGACTTGGCGTTCTTTCAGTATCGAAATGTTAAAGTTGAAGTGGTTGCAACGAAGCCTTCGCTAGCCTTCTACAACAAAAGTGATATCAGTGGCACGGGATCAAGGGTGTGGACGGATGAAGATGAGTGGACAGTAGGGATGTATCCTCGTCAATGGTGCTTGGGATAACCAAGTATGTGCAGGAAGATTTCAAAATAGGTGATCCAATCCTCCATATTGAGTTACGCCGCTGGGCAGACATCGTGCTGGTCGCCCCATGCTCCGCAAATACGTTGTCAAAGATCGCCCACGGGACTTGTGATAATCTTGCGGTACTCTATCCTTTCGGCTGATCCTTCCCAATCTTACATAACTTAGACCTCGCTTATGCGTGCTCTCTCTCCTACGACACCGACATATATATTTCCCGCCATGAATACTCTCATGTATGACCACCCACTTACCGCTGAGCATCTTCGCATCGTCCGTGACGTCGTTCGCTACAATGTCGTTGGACCCATCGGTAAGACCCTAGCTTGTGGCGATACAGGTGCGTGGTTTCTTTTCATGCGAGTATAAGAATCCCATACTTCGAAGGCACCGGAGCGATGACTGAGTGGCGCGATATCGTTAAAATTGTTGTCGATCGCTTCGGCCTTGCTAAGGAGACTGAATAATAGGAATTCAGGACCTCCATGTTGCTTAGACCATCACAAGTCTGATCTTAACCTTATAATTATTCTTCTGAGCGACCAGGAATAGCCTTACTAGACCGCACTTTATTTATTACATATGGAAACAAATGTTATTACATTACTATTCAAGGTTCTGCGACCATAGGTGAGTCAATCTCGGAAAACATAATTGCCGTACTTCTCCCTATATTCCGCCCAATCGGGATCACATTCAAGGAAGGAAACAGGTGTGGTCATTGTACCATTACTATTTTTGCGACCCGTTTCGTCGAGAATTTCAGCCATTCGAATGACTCTGCCACGTGCAAATTGCTGATATTGTTCTGCCAATTCTTCGGTCCCCGCCCCCTGCATCAAGAGCTTCATACGCTCCTTCGAACCTGGCTCATTGGGATCCGACTCCTTCTCATCGTTCTTGAGTTTGGTCTTCAGTCCATCTATGATGAATTTGATCTCTAATCCGCCCGCCATACCGGAGAGCAAGAGGATAGATGGATTTTCGAGGTGTAGTTCAGCATAAGAGGGAGGCTTCTTCTCTTTGGACTTTGAACTATTCTCCCTCGCAACTGTGAATCGGCATCCTCGATGTGGCCATTTGAGACGGTGATCGAGGTATAACTGCAGGTGAGTTGCTAAATTCTTCTGGGACCTGGGCCTGCCAGTGAGATTAAACTTCGACAGCTCCTTTGCGTTCTCCATCACAATATCGTGGCATTGACTCCACTGCGGCTCCTTCACCAGCTCCCCGGTAAAGCACTGCGAGGCCGAGTGGAATAACGCAAGGAGTTGAACGTAATGGATGTGACGAAGGAAATCTTCGTAGTCCGAAATCGTGTCCTCGATGGCGCTATTGAGTGCAGGAGTTTGAAAGGCAGGATAACTTTCCAAATGTACGCGAGTACGGTCTACGAGCCTCGAAAACGTCCTCCAGACAATGGCAATCTGGTCAAGGAATGGATATATCTTCGCCATCGGTTTCAGTTGCGTAGATTCGAACACCTCAAGAGCTTCTTTCAGTTCCTTCTTCTGCACTTTAGTGAGAGCCCCTAATTCGTTCGTGGTCTGAACATCGGCCGTCACTAGGGCGGGAAGTGAACGTAACTTGACTAAGCCCCCGTGAAGTGTTTGAGCATTCTTAAACATGCGAGAGAGTGTACCCCACAAGATGCTGAAAGCATATTGTCCCAGACGACGCTTTATCGCTCTTGTATCCAGTTTACCAGACAACATAAGTTGAGGAGACCCGTGAATGAAGTCGAGAAGGGCTGCAAAAACAATAGCCATGTGCTCCTCTCTGTCAAAGTGGTCCCTCGGCAAGACACCATCCTCTGGCTCTCTAGCGTAGTACCTCCGGCTGAAGCGAATTTTCTCTGCGACAGAGAGACATAGCACTATATGTTCCGCCCGATCTTCTAGCATCATCTTCCGGAAGTCGCCAAATATCCTGGTGAAACGTGAAGGCAAATCGGTGCTATGCATCAACGACGCAAGGTGACTCTTCTGAACAGTGTTCTGCGATGTACAGTGTTCCTTCATGAAATTGAGGAGCTCCCCATTATTGTCTAGGTTGTCAACAGCTACCTGCAACGCCCATCCATCTCGCTCGTCGCGTTCGGCGGACTTTCGGGTGGCAGATAAATGGGCAACCTTCGCGAAGGTATCATCAGTGGCAATGACGAGACGCTCTATGGTCCCTAAATATTGTAGGTAGCCTTTTCTACGAAGATAATTGATGCCATGCCGACACCAGTTAGATACCGGTGTATTGTACGGACAGTCACTGTGAAACAGCGGAAGAAAAGTGCATCCCAAATAGCAAGCGCTCAACGCGATGAAAATAATGAGAGAGTAGCCTCCAATCAAGGCATTCACTGGGAAAAGGAAGAGAAATAGTCCTGCAAAGAAAAGAAACAGAGATGCGTGGAGAAGCATGGGTATAGAATCTACCACGATCTTCAAGTTGAAACGATTGAGGCCGTGAAGGAGGTATGTTCGCATACGTCCGCGGTCTGCAGGCAGGATGTAGCTTTCGGTTGTTTGAATGAAGTGGCGAGCCCATTGTAAGGCAAGGCATGCGGCGAGGGCACATCCGAGACAGGAGAGAAGACTAAGGAACCAAAGAAGGTTACACGTGAAATCTGCATAGGTCGGTGTGAACGGTGATGCAGAAGAATTCTGGGTTCGATTCATCATAGATTCCAATTGAAGCATGGCGGTATCGGGGGAAAAGGGTATATTGGTTTCGTTGGCAAGTTGTTGAGAGATATGAACCAGTGCTTGGATCGTCATAGCTTGTAATTGGACAATCACAGTCTGCTGTGCAGACATTTGAGCCAACATAATGCGTTCTTTGCCAATCGGATCAGGTTTGAGGTTTTTATAACTCTCGATAACAAAAGCAGTCATTGTGGCTGAGAAAAGGCCGGCCTATTATCGATTTACATAATTAGATGTAACTTAAAAAACATATTCGAACTGGTTGTCACTCACAAAAACCAAGATAGTGTTCATATCCTCTCTAATATTTCGGGACAATGCTTGATCTTCCTTCGTTGCGTCTGAGTTATATGCAGTCCAAATCTTGGCTGTGTTACCAAAGACTTCGGGACCATAATTATTATCGTGTTCTACAGCACAACATATCAGATAGCCGTATTGAAGAAAAGCCGGGCACATCGAGTCACCTTTGTCAGGGCCTGGAGTAGTCATAATGGTAACAAAAGAAACGGGGAGAGACAAAAGATTGAACAGACACAGCTTGTAAGCAGCCTATAATAGGCCCCTTCCGCCATGCGCACAAGTCGAGGCTCCGCCACACAAGAGCTACACAAGAAAGGACCTACAGAAAGGCGATGCCATTTTTGACAGCATTTTTTGTCATGACTACCACTTTGCCAATTATACAAAGGACTCGTGAGTGCATTAATGAGTCCAGAGTGTAACGCACACTGCGATCTTGTCCTTAAGCGGGGCTAGTAGATTTCATCTTCCACCAAGATCTATCCAGGACATAATAGATTTTCACCTAATTTGTTAGTCAGTGCAGGACAAGGCTTATACTACCTTTTCCAGACATTCTGTATGATGGCACCATATAGGCTGTTTATCTGAGAGGAGCTACATAGAACCCAACTAGAACCCAACTAGAACCACGCAGGATCGTGCAGAATTATCGAGAAAGTTCGCATCAATTGATCAAACCTTTCAACCATATGTGTAAACTTCGGCCCGTGCCGGCCCGCAATGGTGTCGAGGTCCAGACTTGTACCTTCCCTCAGTCTTGTTTGAGTACGGCATGTCCTCTATAAGGTTCTTGGTGCAAGAAAACTTCCGATTTAATTTTTTTACTTAATTTTCGGCATATCTAGACCAAAGACCAAGGTCGTGGTGACCAGGCATCTTGGCCCAGATGTAATGCCTATACTTGAAGCCAGACACGACCTCAATGTGAGACTCCATTCATATATTGATCTACGACCTGAACTTGGGTGTTTCAAAGGTAGTAGTTTGGCCGGAAGATCGTGTAGTCGATCGCCACTGGCTACTGAAAAACATATCTGGAGCGTCCGGTGTACTTGTAATGCTCACCGAAAAGGTAAAGTTTTTTTAAAGTTGCTAAACCACGCATGATAGATTACGAAAAGGTTGACAGGGAGTTCCTAGACGCTGGTGTGTCCATGATGAAATCGAGATGAGATCTGAATTCACCTGCCTGGCAGCTGGACCTAATTTGCGCGTTGTTTCAACGATGTCGGTTGGATATGGTCGATATTTCGTCTGATATCACGCTTGACCTTTTAACACGCTGCTCTTTAGAACACGCAAATCTTCCTGAAATCGCTCGTCGAGGAATACGGTTCGGGTATACACCGGATGTTCTAACAGCGGCAGGTAAAGGAGATCCTCGAAGCCCTTGCACATAAGAAACATATGATGACCCTACAAGTTCAGTTGCCGATCTCTCGGTTATGCTGGCTCTCATGGCCGGTAGAAATGCGGGAGAAGTCGTCTCGTTAGTACAGGACGACAAGGTATTTTCTCTTCATCATATATCTTCAGTCACTTTTACGGCCACTTCCTCATGGGTATGTTATTTCTTAGTGGCCATCGGTGAGTTGGGCGCCATTCGGTCTATGTGGTCCCCAATTGAGCACAACGGACATATCGCCGAAACGCACTGTCGGTTTCTTGGGTTTCGGTCGTATTTCTCAAGCAACTCTTGCTAGATTGATACCATTTGGTATCACGGATTGCATTTATACCTCGAATCCAACATCTATACCAACACCAGCTCGTGACATAGACCTAGCCAAAAGGCATGGACTCAATTCCCTTCGGCGTGTTGATATGGACCAACTCGCTAGCGAAAGTGACCTCTTGTTCGTCCTGGCACCTGGAGGGCCATCCACGTGTCATCTGGTCGACGAGAAGTTCTTGAAGAAGATGAAAAGATCAAGCATCCTCGTAAACACTAGTCGAGGAACACTAGTTGATTCTGATGCTCTTGCGAAAGCACTGAAAGAGAAATGGATTTGGGGTGCAGGCTTGGACGTTGTTGAAGGCGAGCCAAACGTTCCTGCAGATCATCCTCTGGTTAAGGAGCCTCGGTCAGAGACAACCTGGCGTTAGCTGAGAATTTACTTACCCAATCTTAGGTGCATCGTGCTGCCTCACGTTGGAAGTGCGACGTTCCAGACTAGGCTTGATATGGCGACTTTGGCCGCGCGAAATTTGCTGGCGGCGATTGACGGAAAGCCGAGCCTGCCAGCTGAACTTGACTTGAAGAAGTTCAAACTGTGAAGAGTGGGCCTTATATGTGAACATGCAAGGACTAATGTAGAAGTCATTTACACTAGCCTGTAGGGTTCTTATAGTCTTCGTTGCGAGTTCTGATCCAAGACCAAAGGTCGTTGAGAACAGAAGAAATATGTATCATTTTTAGCCACAAAAACATGTCTGATTATGAGAAGAAAATTACAACGTATCATCCACATGACTACCCTCACCACGACGCTGGCAATCCTGCTGCCGACGCCCCAATCTCTGTCAGTAGAGTCAGGGGATCAAGATTACCCTTGAACTGTGGCAAAAACGAAGCGTCCGTGTACGGACAGTGCACAGAAGGAGAGCCTTTATATATCGGTGTGTAGGTCACACCACAAATCTCAAATGGAGTCAGCTCATCGTATGATATCTCCACAGAGTTGCGCGGATTCCGATCTCCTGCTGCGATCCGTTGACGAGCCTATTAAGAGTTAATTTATACAAAATGACATTGACGTGACTATCTCCACCGACCTGAGCAACAATTTTTGGATCGGGTTTAAGGTCGAGTAACCGTTTGGCGAATCGTGCCGCGTGTGCATGATTATTCGCCTTAGCGAAGACTCCAATGGCACTGCGAAGGGCAATCTGCATGTGAGGAGGTTGAAGCTCACACTGGGTGAAGTAGGCAGCGAGCTCGAGGTTACGGCGATGATTGTCGGGCTCAACCTCAGCAACACGTCTCCGCTCGAGTTCGATTGAAACACCCAAAAGGTATTCCCGCGCAGCAGTCACAGTTTCTCTCCACTAAGAGCGGCTTAGAGGGCATAGAGATCAATGAAAAACGGACTCACCAATTTAGCCTCGTCATCGGAACTGAGGACAACCAAGAGAAGCGCTTGAAGGACAGATCGGAAAGTCGCTTGTGCCTCCAAAAGCTTATTACCAGAAACAAGCCGGTACCCCTCCGTGAGCTCTGATCGCACAGTTTGAAGGGAGCGTGCAGCAACGGGAAGCACACGGCTTGTGGATGACTCCGTGATGTTACGACGGACATGAAGTTGTAGAGGTGGCAAGGAAGCCACGGGTGATAGGTATGCGTGAGAAGAACGGTATATAGAGATGAAAGTGGGCTTGAGGAGAGCAAAGTTGACAACACCGAACTGATGGTTGAGAAGCTAAACCACGATAAGACATAGGGCACCCGGTGCAAGAGCGAAGATGAAGCATACCTGCATGGCAGTCTCAAACGACCCGGCAGCAACGTGATCAGCCGCCAATTGAGAATTACGGACCCAAAGCTCAACCTCACTAATTCCAGGGGCCGCACCAGCACCCAACTCCTCCTCTTCAGCAGTCTCTTCGTGTGCAGCCGGGCCATTGACGTCGAAGTCCTCTCCGGCTTCGAGATCCCATCCACCCTCTTCAGGATTCTCCTCCACGTGCTCCTCATCTCTCGCCCAATCATCCAACGCTGACGACGTACCAGCTCCGGCGTCGCCATTGGCATAGCCTGGCTCAACGCCAGCTTCAAGTTTTCCTTCACGAAGAGCACGATCAAAGAAATTTTCACCGGTGGAGATGGACGGCCAAGTGACGTTGGTGGTGCAGGTAATGATGGGCGGGGAGGCGAAGGTTGATGAGGGGAAGGATGGTACGTCGTCGACATCAGCTTCGGTCAGGCCGGCTGCCTCAAGGATCTCAGCAGCCAACTCGTCTAAACCATTAGTCTTCGCAGTCAGGTATGCAAGAGGATCTGCAAAAGTGTGATTGAGTATAAGCAGTTGATGCATGGCTTCGCTACTCACGGAGCCCAACATCACGCAAAACTGATATCCTGCCCTTCACGTCACCGGCATAGAGAGCGTTATGGAATCGTGACATGGGATCACCGCGCGCATCAGCAATTTTTTGCATCTTTGACAACTTGTCTGTGCTTCCTGTGGCAAGATACAAAAACGAGAGCTTATCGAAGTTCTTCATTTGTTGATATGCCTTTTCCGCAATCTACCGAGAACGTCAGTAAAATATTGGCGAAAGTTATCCGGACGCACTTTATGGTGACCCTGCTTCAACGCCTGCTGCGCCAAACGATCCCAGCACTCTGTCCGATCAATCTCTTTTGCAGTCTCCAAAGCGACGTCCAAGTTTCCACACTCAATAGCCAATTCAAATCGTGTATTAGTATCTTGCACGAAATGTAAAGCAATCTGGCAAACATCGTGAGTATATCCAAACAACAATGTACACAACATGTACCTCTGGGAATCCCTTCTGCTGAAGGTAAGAAATAATACTCTGTCCGAGAAGAGTCGAAGTCCGGATGATATACAGCATTTCTTCGTAGTTATTCCTAAGGAGCGCGAGCTTGAAACGATATTCGGTGGGGTCGAATGTGATTGTACGTGGACGGGCTGAACGGTCGAGGCAGTGGACGGTCTTTCCCTTGACCCTTGTGAGGTAGACGGGGTTGTCAAGGGTGCAGATCACACCGTGGTCACTGAAAAAGACTCCGTCAGTCATCGAAGGTTATATGATTGAAAAGTATTTTCATACCCTTGGGGTAAGCAGTATTTCACATGGTTGAGCGTAGAGTAAATGAAGACACCTGAGTCGTCCCATGCTCCAGACTTGATGCGAATGGTTTCGTGTATGAAGCTATGGGACGAGAAAGTTTTGTTTGCGACAGTGATAGCTATAGAAGGATCGTAAGACGATGTCGTCCTCGGAAGGAGGTCGTAGAAACGTACTGTGTTTACCCAGCAAAGCAACGAGAGAGTTGTCAGCACTCCAGACAACATATTTGACGGGAGGACTGTTGATTTCCGCCAGGGTCTTGCCTTGCTGGATGTCGTAAAGGACAACCGAGGTTGTCGAGCTGAGGATCAAACTGGCCGTTCCACCGTAAAATATCTCATTAGTCACGACAGGAGCTTTAATGGTTTTAACAATTGTGTTTGAAAGGTCCCGTATTTCAATCATCTGCTCCAACGGCTCATGTAAGCCAAAAATCATCAGGACGTTTCACGAAATCACCTGTTTAGTTTTGTCAAGGACAGCAAACCTGTTCCTCGCCACAAAGATTGCACTCTGGCCATTACCCTTCTTGCCATCTACACTCGAATCCTTCAACTCCCCACCCTGCGCCTGCTGAGGTAAACTCGCCAACTCATACAGCCCATTGTCAGAGCTGATAGTAAGAACGATAGCACGTTCCGCCGGGTTAAAGCTCAGTGTTCTTGGGGGGACGTACGGGCTTCCAAACTTGCGCACGCTAAGAAGTCCAATATCCGCGCCGGTGTTGATGTCGTAAGACCGCACGTACTTGTCGCGGACATAGTACAACATGTCTTGGTATACGGAAAACGCAGGGCGCTCACGCTCGAGCTTGAACACGATAAGACCAGAATCGTGGCCTGCAGCAAAGAGGTTGAGGTTTGGGTGCGCAGCGAGAATCCAGAACCGGTCGTGCTCGCGACGGAATGTTTGTATCGCCGTACGCTTCGCAAGGTCCCATACGCGTACAGTTTTATCCTCACCACACGATACAATGAGCTCATGCTTAGGATGGAACAACGCGCTGGAGACATTGTTGAAATGCCCACGACACGAGTCAACCTCCCATGCTTTGGTCTCGCTCATGCGCCAAATTTTGATGACACGGTCGTCTGCGGCGGAGATGATGAGTGGGAGTGTGGGGTGGAACATGGCGGAGTTGACACCGCGGTCATGGCCTTCCAAAACGTACTTGACGGTCGAAAAAGAGTCGAAGGTTTCAAAAGCACCTGGCCCGCTGCTGCCTACGCCAGGGTGGCCACCTGGGCCTCCGCCACCTGAATGTTGTGAGCCTTTGCGGAGGCCCGAGATGTCCCAAACGCGGACGGTTTGATCCATGGATGCTGACACCACAAGGTCATCTTTAGGGTGGAACTGAGCAGACATGACATAGTGTGAGTGACCAGTGAGGACTGCAATGCATTGGCGCGAAGTGCTATTCCAGATGCGTATGGTTTGGTCGTCGGAACAGGAGAGCTATTGAAAGGGTAAATCGTAAGGTACAATCCGATAGACAAAGACGCACGATCCAAGGCATCTCATGGTGGAATTGTACTGTACGGACGTAGTCTAGATGACCATGCAGAGTAAAGAGGCAACGTCGATTTTGGGGTCGGATATCTGGTTATGCAATGAATGAAGGCTGCGGCGTGGAGAATCATTGATTAAACTTACCCCAGACCTTAATTTTGTAGTCGTCGCCTCCTGTCACTAGCAACGCACGGGATGGATGGATGGCAACACCTCTAACGGGACCTATTGGCACGATCAAAGGTTGTTCACTAATACATTAAGGCGCGGGTTTGTTCACCCTCGTGCTCCTCAAATCTGTCAACCAGGACTCCCATGCGATAATTCCATAGCTGCACGCTCCCATTGTGCAGTGCAGCAGCTAGCAGTGGTTGAGTCGGATGAAAAGCAAGCCCTAAAACGCCAAGGTTAGAGATCGGGAGGTAAGTCTTTAACGTAAAAGTAAGAATACCCTTAACGCGATTGCTTTTCGACTCGAACTTGGTGAGCATAACAGACATGCTCGGCGAATTTTGTGGGCTCTAGGTCGTAAGAAAGGCTGTTGACGAGGCTGCAGATGGCAGAAGCCCTGAACGCGCTTCAAGACGACAGACGTGGCTTGCTGAACGTGGGAGAGTGGCCAGAAGTCACGTTTGCCGGTGGCTGTGCTCTCTCTCGTGAACCATGTCCTCTCCGTCGTCGCCCACGGTGCCCATGGCTGAATCGATCAATGAAGAAGCCTGCCCTTCTAGCTCTCCAGAGCTCATTTCGTCGTCTCACATAAAGTACAAACCGAGGACACCTTCGCAAACTCCTGCCCCCATGCGACCGCTTTCTGACATTATTGGCGAGAAGTTTCCGCCTTTCGACCACGAAACCAACATTGTGTTGCCGTTCAACAACGAAGTCAATCGTGACACCGAATTTGAGAAAGGTACGCGGTTCTAGGACTAAATGATCAAATTGAGGATTTGCATGCATATATGCGCGTTTGTGGCGTCATTTCGCGTCAACTGACCATCTTCCCCTTCTATCCTTATGACAGAGCTCGCCTCTATGCTACTCGAAGCCATGCTGGAGACGCACGCGTGGGCTGCTGCGCGTCCCAAACACGAAAGCTCACTCGCGGCTCAAAACATCGAGGAGAAGATCGTTTCGGTGATAAAAACAGAAAACGAACAAGGCATGTCTTTGTCACGTCCTCAACTAACTTCACGGCTGTTTGCTGGTGTCGTCGGTAGGCAGCGCTCCTCTTCATGCTTTCCATTTCGTTGCTTTATCATGTTCCTTGATTCGTTATCGTGTCACGCTAACACCGGTTTGCTTTTCTATCTCTACCTCCCTTCAGACAAGACCCGCCAACAATTGAATCAATTTGTCACTCAGATCAAGGTTGCCCTGTCTGCTCTCACTGGACTTGCTGGCTTATGAGTGTTGTGTTGTGATAACTGTTCATTGTACATATTTTCAAATCGCGATCCTGTATTTTATTGATCAATAACAATCCATGAATATACTCTGCCTCGAAAAATAAATATCTACGTTCAAACGTTCGTACGTGTAGCAAAGTTCATAGTTAAATGTATGTTATTTATAAATCGGTACCCCGGGCCGATAATCTCTCCATCAAATCATCTCTATGGGTGTGCTGGGGCTCACGCCTTTTCTCCAGAAGACATGGTTCGTATAGCGCAATTCTTTGTTGATAGCTATGACCCACACAAGCTGTAGTCCAGAGGTCATCAAGAAGCTCCCTGACCGTCTCCGGGGGTTAACGGGTAAGAAAGTCGTGATGTATGTGGCAAGTCTCTACCCAAGCATTACCCGGCACCTCATCTAACGACGTGCTACAAACACAGTGATGGAACACTCATTACACAACGCTTGCATTTTGCGCCCATGCCTCATCCATACCGTCATGTACAGATGTGGTATCGGCTCGCGAGAGAGTTACAGGAAGCTGGGGTCTCAGCTGTGTGTGTTTTTGATGGGGTGGAGCGTAATAGCGCCAAAGCGCGTGAAGTTCGTATATTTTCTTTGCTGGAAACGTTTCCGTCACTAAAGTGCTGTTTGGTACCAGATCGCGCGAAGGAAGGATGATCGGCGAAAGGTCAAAGCGCGTGGGGTGCTAGAGCGTGATCGTTTAGAGCGACTAAAACAGCTTTCTGAGATTTTGCCACACTTCTGGAGTCTTAACGACACGACACGAAGACGCACTGCAAATCGTTTGCGTCAACTGGCCCCAAATTCAGAGGCGGCCACAGAAACGCGTCAAACACCGGTAGTTACCACCCCCAGAGACGATATACAGTCGCAAGATGGCGTCTATAAGCCCCATGAAGATCCATTGAAATCCTTGACGCCGCGCCTTTCGGTCGATGTCGATCTTCTCATGCCTGAATTTCTTGTAGATGAAACTGTCGGCAATGACAGCCACCTGATATCGGACTACGTTGATTCCCTCTTATCCGAAGCAGATTCAATGCGTGTCGAAGGTTCACCCGTACACATTCCGCCATATCATCCTTGGTTTAAAGAGCCAGAGGCACCCTTCGATTCATCATTTGAATCTGAACCGGACACGTATACGACTATTTCTCTCAAGCATATAGACGATCATCCGCACATTGGAATCGAAGAATTGCCATCGTCAACTTACGAGTCCAAACTTGCACACCTCAAAGACAGCACCTCGCAGTCATTGTTAGAAGGAAATATTGCTAAACCACAGACACTCGACAGCATAGCTGCACCCCCCTCTCCTGGGAATAGCCTACCTTTAGTTGCCTCTTCTCAAACCATTTACACCCCCGAAGACATCCCAAGTCAACTATCCGACTTATACCTCTCATATCGCCAAAGCGTCTCTCGACTCGCCACCCTCTCCGACTCATTCGAATCTTCTCCATCGTTGATTCCCAGCGTCGGCGACCCAGACATCCAAGCCGAGATCGTGATGACGAAGGCACAATACCAACTCACGCTTGAGGAAGGCCAGTTCTGGGATGCCTTTTCCGCTGAACCAAGGGAGTCCAAGTTGCCCGATACACTGAAGAGATTGTCTCGAACAAGTGAATATATGTCAGCTTCGTTTGAGAGGAGGATGAAACCCCCGACGTCGAGCACGTATACTGAGTCGAAGGAGATTTTGAATGCTATGGGTGTGCCGTGTTTGGAGACGTCAGGTGCGTACGAGGCGGAAGCATTGGCTTCATCGATGGTTTTAAATGGGTTGGCGGATTATGTTATCAGCGAAGATACTGTGCGTTTTCTCGTCCATCCTCTCCCTGTTATTGTGATAAAAAAAATTAATTAAATGACCTGTGACACAGGACGTCCTCATATACGAAGCCCCCCTCGTCCGAAATCTTACAAATAAAGACACACCCCTTACCCTCGTATCTGGTGCTGAAATTCGCGCCGTCCTTCAACTTGACCGTGCCTCCTTCGTCGACTTCGCCCTCTTACTTGGCACCGACTTTTCCCAGCGCATCAAAAACGTGGGGCCCGCACGTGCCCTCAAGTTCATCCGTGAGCACGGGTCAATCGAGCGCGTTATCGAGCTAGAGACCAAGTACGCGCCGCCGCTTACACCCCAGGCGTATCTGGATCAGGTGGGGGTGGCGAGGGTTGTGTTTACGACGCTGCCGCCTGTGCCTAATCCAGAGTCACTGGAGCAGGGAGAGCCAGATGAGGCAAAGGTGGTAGAGTTGTTGCAGAAGTATGGGCTTGGGAAGGAGGTAATGGGGATGGATGGATGGGACTTTGGGGCGGCTCTTAAGGGCAATTATTTCGAAGATAATCCAAGTACTTTTTAGCTCTTGGTTGGGAAATGTGTATGTAATTCTTATAGTAGTGTATAGATGATAGTACATAAATGACACAACCTTCTCCATGGTATATATATTTAAAATTCTCTGACGCATATTTATAATGCATATTGCTCCTAACGCAAATTCGTGGAACCACCTTGAAGCCTACCCAAATAAGCTCAAAAGTTCATATTGAATATTTCACTCTTTCGGTAATCCACCGACCGTCACTGCTTCTGGTTGTTACAGACGGTATGTGACGGGAAGATCAAACTGGCGGCGGACCTGCCCACCAGGGCACTTTCCTGTAACTCGTGGATATATATTATGAGGAAGATGGGAATTATTTCTCCAGATGCATTTCTCCAGAAGCGAGCTCATTTTTCACTCGTATTCCTACAGCACGAGGATACCAAGCATGTATCTATATCTATATAATTAATATACACCTACCAAAGCGAGAAGATGCCAGGCATTTGTTCATATTAACAATTTCCCTACCGGTTTTAGTCTACTGCCCCTGCGTGAAGCCTGCTACAACCATTAGCTATACTGCCTCATGGTCACCTCCATACCACAAGATTTTGTTCCGAGATGTAGCGCCTTGGAAGGCTATTATGGCAAGAAGGGAAATAACCACCATCACCAAGAAATATGACAGCCATCTGACACCTGCAGTGAGGACGGCTGCCGCCACGAAGCAATTGAGGGTATAAAAGATAACACCCCACAAGAAGGATGTTTTTGGGAAAGCGTAAGCGAAGGCTACCCATTGGAATTTGAACATGTCGGATCGAACATCGTTCATATAGATCAACTACAGAGATGTAAGCGACGGTCCGAATGGCATATACATGTGACACCTACTGCGTCATTTGCTGTTGCATTCTTCAACGTCTCATGTCGGTGAGTCAGAAGAATTGAGGAGATAAAGCTAGCCCCGAAACATGATGCGGATAACACTGAGAAGAGGTGGAGTGTAGGCATAAAAAAGAACGGAAGGCAGCATCTAATAACAGTGCAATTTACAGCGTGTTATATAACCGAATACTGATGACACTTACAGTGGTGCCAGTAATGACTAGAAGAAAAGTTGTTAATCTTGGAATATATCAATACATTATAAAACAAGGCTCACAAGATACAACAGAAACCTCCACTCTTTGAGGCATCGCTTCATGAACGGTTGCCATTGATGAGCGTAAACAAGATGATCGACGTAAATGTTATTCAAGCGCGAAACGTAGGTTTCCGAGGCCTTGAACGACAGTAGGGATGTAATGATACGAAGTAAACGGCTTTCCCGCGCTGTGTCAACGAGAATAGGATGATCGCGACACAGTCGTGCGTGCTGTTCGCCGTAAAGTGTTTCAAACCTATTTTTAACTGTGTCACTCAGCTCACACGTTCAAAGTAACAGTGAACGGTAAAACATACAGACAAGGTGCCACATTCGCGCTAGGTATTTCAAAAAGTTCAGTGTGATACTATGTACTGAGTGTAGTATGCATACCAATGACACATCTTGCATATTCATTTTGCATCTGGCCTGATATGGGGTGTGAATTGTTGAAGCAGGATCTTCCTGAAACACTCCACCTTTAAATGATTGCAGGAGCTCAAGAAATCTGGCGCATTCTCGTGCATCATACGGGAATGTAGAGTTTCTAGACGTCATTTGATCTAACATTGGTTGAGCCTGAAAATGCGGAGTGAAAGTTGAGAGAATCAAAGTACCGGCATATGCATGCGAGAAGACACCGATCAACTCTTCAAGGACCCTAGGAACCAACCTCTCTAAGTGGGTAGGGAAATATTCTACGTGCATCCAGTACAGTTCTTCTAAAGCCACTCCTGTAATCTGGTTGTAAGCCGCTGGTGAAGGGAGAAAAGAGTAACAAACTGAGGTGAGTTGTGGAGGCGACTGGTTCAAGACCCATCTCATTCGTTTCTAGATTGTCCAGCCAGAATTCCGTGCGGGAACGATGATCAATAAAATAATAGAAACAATCGTTACCCTCAATTTGAACAAAGAGTTCAACGTCGTCAGAAAGAACAATCTGTTTCTGCGACACAAGGTCTTCAACGGCTTTTATCCAATGTTCAACTTTCTCCATCACGTTCCCATCATATACATTGGCTTCAGTAACAACGCGAATAGTCGCATTTTTGAAAAAGTATGGTTGGCCTTCAGGATGAGTATGAGCTGACCACTGCGGAGGCAGATAATTGGGCCTAAAAAATCTTGAGTTATCCGAGCAAGAAAGGCCTGGATCATATTTACGATAGTCTGCTGCAGGAAGAAAACTCTCCCGCAGTGATTATGATATTCTGAAGACTAGCTCTGAATGTGTTTGTTGAGAATAAGAAAGACAGTCACAAGCATCATAACCAACGTACTTCGAACTATTGAAATATCTATTCGTATGCTTCGAAGTTGTCTGGTAAATGGAACCAGCAATGGACGCAAAATCTGATGTAGAAAAAGGGGTAGATGGGGTTGCCATGTCAAGTTTCTCCATGGTCTGTTTGGGCAGTGCTGAAGGAGGCGACTACTTTTATAGTGAGGCCGGCTGTGGACCCATGCAGTGCCCATACAAGCCAGGCAGTGACGCAGTGACGTATATAGTCTATATCTAAAGGCTGGCTATGTAGCGATGAAACTCAGTAGCTCGCACGCGGGCCACGCCGGTAATACAATCAACCGACTAACCAACCAACCAACTGACTAACCAACCAACCGTTCACCACTGGTTGACGTACAAATCAAGTAGAGGATTTGGCTTACATTGCTGAGTTTCAAAAGGCGAATTCACCAAACTTGAGCTTGAAAAGTCACCTATGACATTCTTCACGCGATTACTACAAAGATTTCGTCCTGTAAGGCACTCAGTCACTATTATATGACAATTTTATTGATCCAACTCGTTCCTCAATTTGAAGACTCAATACGTGGGGCAAGACCTTGTAGGTACGTATTCTTAACCTGCAATTTTTGGCCAGAGAAAAACATGCACATCGCAAATAGGAAACCGTTTCTACGAGCAGAATAACGCATTAAGCGGTACACTACCACCTACTCTTCATTGAAAGTCTGACCACCATTTCACAGGAAGGCCGAGGCGAACAGTGCAGTATCAAAACCCCGACGACGTATGGCAGTACATCGGAGGTGGAAAGAAGCTAGCAAGTACGTTTCGCCCTGAATGCACAGTAGCGCTCTATTTTAATTTCGGTACAGTACAGTGGACTTCCTGGCTTTCACACACGCGCCAACATCCTCCGACACTCGAGGTACGCATATCTGTCTGTCTCCACTACATCAACTCGTGGTTTCAAAACTACGCCATGGAATGGATTGCTGGGTAGACGCTCATTCTGTTACTTGTAACACAGGAGCTGCAAAAAGATGCCAAACGTCAACAGCACATCAAGGCAAACGTAGCATTGATTGAAGCCCGCGATCAGGAAGAGCGTGCCCTTCGAATACAGCAGGAGACTAATATTGCAAAGTCGACTAAGCACCCTCAAAACGCGATCGGAATGGATCAGCGACAGACACAGCATTCACTACCCCGGCCAAAGACTCCTGAAAGTCCACTACCTAAGATGATCGTTGGTGCAGATACATATGAACCTGAGGCTTGGACACCGCATACACGCACAAGAGGCGGGTAAATATCACTCGTAGCAGATGTTTAAAGCTCCGTCTCCATGTCTTGCTGGGCACCACCAGTTGCATGAGAATTCGTCCGGGGTTGGTGTGTATCGAAGGGATCGGGACCTATTAGCTCAGGAAACTAATCTACTCAACAATGTAATTATTGGATTTGAAGGCACTGTTATAGCATAGCATTCAATCGGCAAATGTCAACCCAATCAGTGTCACAGCAACTCACCATTCTTCACATTCACACCTTGTTCCTTTGAAGATACGGATTAATGATTTTTGAGACTAGTATGTACCAAGTTGACAATTATCGTTGGCGTCTATCTCCTCACATTTTGCTGCGCGCCGAGGAAACTGATGGCGCCTACATTGACATTGCCCGGTGAAACTCCTAAAATAATGCAAGTTCGAGTTGATCGCGAAGGGTTGATTATGATGTTATATGTACCGATGGCCGAAATGTTTGAACACATTGTATGTAGATGTGGTCCTTATAAATCTATTATAAATCTAAGGCCTCAAGAACCATTCGATTCGTTTCCTCCAGATGCTCAATCGTCCTGCTCAATGTGTCTCTCTTGACGTCCCGAATGAATTACTTCGCTCAATACATGACACATAACGAGACCTTTGTAGCTAAAGTTCGGATGTGATGTCCTATCAAAGTACTATGCACCAAGTTCCGAATTGTTCCTTTGTGTCGTCTTCGGGCCCTTCGGAGGCCGAGACGGGCCTGGCGGGCTGGCTGGAGTCCCTTGAGAGTGTTGCTCAGAAACTCCTCGAGGTCGAGGTCTACACAAGATGACACTGGGTCAATGACTCTTCATTGGATCTCAGTATTTAAGACATACTCTTCCTGCGTCTCGCTAGTGGAAAAGGATCAAGTTTGTAAGGATTCCTAGCATACTGTGCATATAGAGATACTTGCCTCGCCGGGGCTTCTTCAGGACGAGTTCGGACACAAAAAAAAAAAAATATAACACGCCTATCCAGCGTCTTCCTGAGATGACTTCAACAAGTAACAGTTAAAAACTCACGATATCAAGTTAAGACCCGATTTGGGTGACTCATTCTTTTTTGAGGGGTTGCCCATGTGTGACAACGTAGAGGAGGAATGACTGCTTATAGGCGTATATCACAATACCAGTCGCCAAAACTTGCACTGCTAGTCTTTGACAACTTGCATAGCATATGCTAACAGCAGTTCCTGTGCAATGAGCTGAGGCTATGAGAAGGTAGGCCAAAGCCAGAATCGACTTCCTTAAAACCGGCCCTCGACTGAGAATACGATTGCAAGTATGTATAAGCAAGTATAAGCAAAGCCACGGCGAGGTCAGCTGGTGTCATTCAGAAGACGGCCAGAAGATCAAGTGGTCTTCACTGATGCCGGCAGGTTGTCACGTATCGAAGCGAATTCTTCCACGTTGAACTGATTCAAGAGATAGCCTGCGAATTCATCGAAAAATTGGCGTCTGTGTTCCTTTCGTAGAAGTAGTATTGAATGTATTAAGGATCCACAGTCAGAGTCAGAAATCAGGATATAACTATAACTTGAACGTCGACGGAGAACAACCAGTAGGAATCAGGACAAGAATACGAGATATCCACCGTGCGTGGAGTCTTAGATGGCTTCGGCGTACAGCAGAAGGCGTATCAAATTGTTCAGGAGTGATCACATCCTGGTAGAAGGTCAAAATTCGAGGTGACGAAGGTACTTTAAATTGATTGCAAGTAATCAATAGTGTCCAGATAAGTAGTCAAACAATGTATTGGAACATACAAGCCTTCAATACTCAGTACGGATGCTGTGGTAGCTCAAGTAGAGCCAAGGTGTGAAAGTAGTAACAACAGCGGACTTATGAGAAGACGCCATTTTTTCAAGGCGCCGCGGTCGTTACGAGAGTGGAAAGTGAGGAGATAGAGAGGCAGGGTGGCCGAGGCTACTAAGCTGACACAACATGCAACAAGTTCTCGTAAAGACTATTTTTGAATTTCAACATTTTCAACATCCAGGTTCAGAAGGTCGATGTATACTGTTTCTTGTGTGGGTTTTAAGATAACCACGACGCGTCCTCGACTCTGAATGGCAAGATATCCATCCGTTCCTTGGTAATGTTTGTTCGTAGTTGATAACCGTATCAAGGCAACTGGCGGGTATCTTTGTCACCTGCTTGCTAAACTATCTGCTGACATTCCCCTGATGCCGGGGTGAGCTAACCTGAAAGTTTTAAGTTATGTTTATGAATCAAAATCCTTAGCGGTTTCTTCAGTAGTAACGCCTTTGTCGATGTTTATAACTCGGTCGTCTATGTATGGTGTCTGGATGGCTTGGGGCAAGATTTCAGGAATACCGATGTTCAACATTAAGAGCACAAGAGTTTTTACCAAAGAAGAAAGGATCAAAGATAATTCGCAGTACTAGTATGTGGAGAGTGAGAAAAGTTTCAAGGACCAAAAATGGCGTAGATGGTAAACAATGTCCCGGTAGGTTGCAAGTGATTGCAGAGCGACTGTCGTTTAACGAGGTCTTGGATTTGATTGACAGTGGGAGGCAAGGAGGCATACATATGACTATCATAGTCAAAGCCTGTTATATTAGTCCAAGTGACATTGGTTTTCACTTCGGCGGTTCGGACTTGGGTTTGAGGTGCTTCGGTTCGGACTTGGGTTTTGGGGGCTTCGGTTCGGGCTTGAGTTTTGGGGTCGGCTGACTTTGGTAGGCAGTAATCCCTCGTGATTTAGGTCTAAAGATGCCCTTTACGCCATTTCGGTTGAAACAACTATAAGACACCTACTCCTCTGGAGGGGATGGCCTTTCATCGGTCGTCAAACACTTGTTGAAGGTTAACAGATTTCGAGAATAAACATACATAGCTGATCCTAGACCGCCTGGCGTATGGTGACTCGTAAGGTCAACGACACCACTAGACAACACCTATTTAGAAGGATAGGATAAAACTTATTTTGTATATGAACTCACCCTACAGCTTTGACCAGATTTGAGCTCAGATCATAACTTTTGGTATCTTCTTTCTTGTTGGTAAAGTGGTGCATGCCTACAGCCAGAATTAGACCGCGCGCCTGAAATAAAATGGAGTTTGGAAAACCTGTAATAGGTTCTAGTATTGATACAGGGGCAGGTATGTTGGGGTGGGACAGAGCACTACTGGTTAAGCTACACGCCTTTTAGTCGGTGGTTAAAGAACCTGAGATAACAAGAGTTCGAGAAGACGCCCTGTACAATGAGACCAACATGGTCCATCTGACCGCGATTACATGACAAGAAGGTCGGTCACGAAGGAAATCCCGGTCCATTAACGTTTGTGCTAGCACAATAAGTCCGAGTCTGTCAACTTTATCACACAAACCTTGTAACGTGGCATTGCGAAATGGATCACTTGACTACCAGGGCAGCGATAAGAACAGAACAAAGGTTAGATTTCAAGTAACTTTCTCAGTCCCAGAGAAACGGTCTCTGCATTCAGCATTTCATATCAAGCCTCATTACAAGGTAGCGAGTCAGGGACCGGTTGCCTGAAACCTCGCAGATAGGCTTGCAGAGAAGGCCTTAAATAGAGACAACTTGGAACACCAATAGAGACGCTATATACGGTCAGGGTCAAATTCTTCCATTCAATTTTCACAAGACCAGATTAATGAGGGCTAGAAAATAAGTACAATCATCTTTGTTTGTTGTTTTTTTTTGCTGTTTTGCAGAAGACGAGAGTATGGCGACCACCACAATGAGCCACAATCAACAAGAGATATTGATCAACAGGCCCCGACCTGGAAAATGGAGGAGAAACATAATAGTAGTATACGTATCAGTAACGTATCAGTAAGCCAATTTAATATAAAAGATTATAAATCGTGTGTAGACGTACGCAAGCAATGACGAGCTTATGACGAGGCCATCCTCCGAAGTCAGGCATCGTTTCTGTCGACACTCCCACTCGATGCAGACGGAGGAGGAACTACGCCTAATTTTGCGCGGTATTTTTCGAATTTTTCGCGAGGTGAAGCCTTGGTGAGAGCGTCGGCGATCATATCATGTGTGAGCAACCGGGTTCTTTAAAAGTGCTATGCATCCAGTGCTGTCGGTGTGGATGATCGTAGCGCCCGTTTGATGATGAATCAAGTCCTTCAGTAAATTTCGTAACCACACTGCCTCCCTCGTAGCGTTAGAGGAGGCGATATACTCGGCTTCGACGGTTGAAGTAGCAACGACGACCTGCTTCTTCGAAGACCACGACACCATGCTTCCGTCAATGCTAAAACACCATCCACTGACTGACCTCCGATCACATTCATCTTGTGCCCAGTTTGCGTCGCTCCACCCCACTAGTTTCATCTCATCCTCGCACATTCCTCCTAGTTTCAAGCAGAGGGTCTTTGTACCCTTAAGGTAACGCAGGATTCGTTTGCATGCGGCAAGGTGAACAATGCCAGGATTATTTGGGAATCGCGCGACTTGGTCGACGGCAAATTGTATATCAGGGCGCGTCTGGGTCGCATAAAGAAGGGATCCGACAAGTGAGAGATAATTCAACCCATTTGAATATTTGCTGTAAGACTCGCGTTCACTTTGATTTTTGGAACATTGTAGGGCGGATAAATGTTGATTCGTGGCTAGGGGAGTTGTCAGTCCACCATCCCAAAACGTTCCAAGATCGAGTCGATGTAGGCTGATTGGCTGAGATATATGGTTCGATTGTCACGATCTCGAACGATCCAGAGTCCTAAAATATAGTGAATTTCTCCAAGATCAGTTGTGTCGGAGTTGTTATTCAGGTCCCTTTTGAATTGTATAATATGACAGATGTCCTTCCCAGCAACGGCCATGTCATCCACATAAACAAGAACTATTAAGATGATTTTCCTGTTTGATCGTAAGATATATAGACAATTGTTGGCTTTTGACTGCTTGAATCTGTTGAAACCTGAACTAATGGGACCTAGATGCACACAGATACCGTAAGTATCTAAATCCTCAGTCTGTGTAACAACGACTGTATTCTGTACCTAGATGCACACAGATACCGTAAGTATCTAAATCTAAGGTACAGTTAGTTATTCTATCATATCGGTTTAAGTAATTCGGGCTCACCCTCAGTCTGTGTAACAACGACTGAGGGTGCCATTCTGTTCTCCTACGATTATATATGCCTCTTTTTGCTTTGTCCATATGGGTGTGATAAGTGTGATGTTGAGGAAAGGTGAAAGACGATTGTCTCTTTGCCGTTGCTTATGGTGCTGTGGCCCTAGATCCCAACACTCCTCCTCACCGTAAGCTTTGCCTGCAACTCCTCCTCGTGCAGAATCCGATGTCATTGTAGTCCCATTATTTTCTGTAGTCTTGTAAATTGGGGGGCTGGTAATGCCTTGGTGAAGATGTCGGCCACATTGTCTCTAGTATTGATGTAATGGAGATTGATCTCCCTGGATGCGACTCTTTCTTGTAGGAAGTGGTATTTTATGTCGACATGTTTGACCTGTGCATGTAGTAAGGGGTCTTCCAATCGGTTGATCGCCGAGTTGTTATCACATAAAATTGTAGTTGCACTGTCATTAGGGTGTCCTAATGCCTCCATTAGCATGCATAACCATATGCCTTCCTGAGCCGCCTCGAATGCTGCCATATACTCCGCTTTGCATGACAATGCCGCAACCATTTTCTGTTTCCTAGTAGCCCAGGATACTAGTCCAGATCCTAATGACCATGCATATCCCCCGATGCTTCGGTGCGTATCCAGGCAATTCGCCCAGTCCGAGTCTGTAAAACCTATCAGATGAAGGTTTACTTCCCCTCCTAGACAGAGACGTAAGTTGCAACCCCCATCCCCACTATGTGTTTGAGTACCCCGAGATCCAAAATTGTCCAGTGTTGTTTCAGTTGGCTTTTGAAGGTATTGTTCGCATGTTTTGAGCTCGCAATAGACAGAAAATTGTCCACATGTATCCCGGTTATCATGGTGCCTTCATTGTTTTTCCTGTAGTATATGCATGCTTTGCACTTCAGTCTGTCAAAACCTAACTTCCTCATCATGTCATTCAATGTCCTGTTCCATATCCTACCCACCTGTTTTATTCCATAAATGGCCTTCTTCAAGTTACATACCCATTCTTCCTTCCCTTTTTCCTTGAATCCTTTTGGTTGCTCCATGTATATCTGCTCCTCCTCTGGTAGAGTACCGTTCAGGAAGGCTGTTTTCATGTCAACTTGGGTCGCATCCCAGTTCAACTGTGCCACCAAGTGGATGAGTATCCTCCAGGATTCTGCGCATGCTGTCAGTGAGGTCGTCTTTTCATAATCCCTACCTTGGACCATTGAAAAACCTTGCAGCATGTGGCATGTATTTAGTCTAACAATTTTGCCATGTTTATTGTGTTTTACAGAGAAAACGGGTTGACCTTTGAAGATCTTCTTTCCAACCGGTATCTTTTTGCATGGGACAAGTTTCCAGACTCCCATTTTCTCCAGTGAATTCAGCTCTTCCTGGTATGACTTTTCCCATCTCATCCAGTCAGCCAAATTCTGTGCCTCTTCCAGGGACTTTGGGTCATCTGGGTTCATGCCTGGATCTGGATCCTGTGGGTCCTCAATCACGTTAAGCGTTGCTATGACGTGATCCACATCCTTGAGATCTATGTTTACACCACTTGTTTCAGGTACCAATTGTCTGAGTTCTTCAATTGCCTATTGTCTACTTGCATGTGTTTCTCTTATCTATTCCCCAGCATCTCTTGATTCTTTCACTGCTTTCTCCAGATGGGTCTCGGATTGAGTGTTCTGGGCTGCTCTTTTGGTGGGAACATGTATTTGGTTGGACCTTTGTAGTTGTTGAGGATTGATTACCGTATCCTGGGCAAGTTGAGTAGGTGTTGAGTTGACGGTCTCAGATGCGCACATGTCATTTTGCTGGGGTTCTGAATTCAGAATCTTGCCATTGTCTACTAAGCTGGGTATGAGAGTTGGATTGTTATCATAAGTTGGAATTAACTTTGGTTGTGATTTGGACTTCCTTTGTATTGAATCAACAGTGGGGAATTTATCTATGTGATTTCTCTGTGAATGGATTGGTGGCATTGTCATGTTACTTTCATTGTGACTTTCTATAAATTTCATGTGGTAAGAACTGTATATCTTGCTAGTTGATCTGTTATAATACCGATACACCTTTGAGTTCATTTTATATTCAACTAGTATACATTTGATTGATCAAATGTAGATCTTTGGGTTGTGTTTGTGGAGGATTAGCACAAACACTCTGCACCTGATCTCTTTGATGTAGGAATAATCTGGTCTCCTACCATACTACAACTCATCAGAAGTAGTGTTTGTGATGGCAGATGTTTTTGTCTTCCCATGCAGGTGGGCAGCCGTCAGATAAAATTTGTCCCAGAGAGAAACCGGACAATTCGCCAAGATTTGCATTGCTCTTGCTTTACCCATCAGTGTGCGGTGCATTTGCTCCACTCTGCCGATGTGAGCAGAGGTATAGGGGGCACTGACTTCAAGTATGATACCTTTCATTTTATACCATTGTTTATGCCCTTCAGCATTGAACTTGCTGTCACGGCCAGTTCTCAACACTCCAAGTTTCTCATCTGTCTTAGTCTCGCGTGCAAGAATCCAAGCTTGTAAATCTCCGAAGGCATTATCTTCCGCTTTCAAGAGGATAGACCAGGGTTTATCGGTCAAATCATTGACTATGTTCATTATATAATAGTTTCTGGTACGTGAAGCTATTGCTATCTTTCCTGTCAAGTCTACCCACACTTTTCTGAGCCTTCTGGTTGCCCTATGCCCATCACTCTATTCCCTCTTCTTTGGTATAGGCGTCTTTGCCTGTTTACCAAGGATACAATGATCACATTTTGGTGGTTTTGAGGGAAAGGTTCAGGGCATACCTTCAATCATGCCATCCCGTGCCATTTGCATGATTGCCTGGTAGTTTGCATGCCCAAGCTTCCTGTGCCAGGTTTGGATGTTGGAATAGGAATGTACCATGAGGGCTTGATCAGAGTGAAGATCAACTGCATAGAGGTTCTTATTGGGTAATAAAGTTCCAGTGGCAATGATTTCTTGTGTCTGCTTCTTCATCAATTTAGCACTGGTGCTGTTAAAAATTGTTTTGATGGCTGCTTGTTTGGCAAGTTGGCTTATAGAAAGGAGCTGCACCGTTGATTCTGGAACAAGGAGTGCATTGTCTAATTCAAGCGTTTTCCTGTTTTGAACTTTGAGACTGATTTTTCCAATGCCTGTAGCAGCAATAGATGATCCTCCAATACCACGGATTGGTTGCTTGGCAATGGGGGTTAAAGTTGCAAAGTCAAATGAGTCTGGCATAATATGGATGGTTGCACCCAAGTTGAGGAAGAATGGTGGGATTTCAAGAGGTATTGTGATCAAGGCTGTTTCATTGTTTTAATTGCTGTTGTTGGCATCCCAGTTAATCCCAGTTACCAGCTCCTCTTCAAGGACAATCAGGGCATCAAATTCTAGCTCTTCAGCATCAGCAATTGATATATCTGGGAGTGCATCTGATGCAAGACCCACAAACTCCACCTTCGCCAGGGCCAAAGTCTTCCCTTCCCAAGCCGTCATATAGGCTGCAATAAAGTCTGAGTCACCCTCCAACGTAAACACAGCCCCTCCTGAAGGGGTGATGGTAACTTTTGAGTTTGCCTTCTTCCAATCCTTATCCTTTGCTTTGTAGGAAGCTAGGCAGGCATTCTGCAATTCCTCAACAGTCTTTCCAACCATGCCACCCCCTTTCAGGATGCACCAAGGCTGCATGTGTCCCATAAAGTTTGCCTGTCCCCTCTGCTTGCATCCCTCACAGATTAGCTTTGAATACTTTGACTCTTTTGCTGCTGACACGGCAGCTAACACTACCTCTTCAGAATTCAGTTTGTCTGCATCAAGGAGTGTCTGCTCGCCTTCCAGAAACCATCTGATTTCAGGCAGCCCATACTTCGCTGTGTCTCCCCACGCTGGTCAGATCCCTCAAGATTATTGATTGTATGTGGGCGTAGGATTGATCTGACAGCGCAGAGAGTATAGCAATTGACTGAAGCAGCTCTTTCATGATAGCTCCTGCATCAAAGGCTCAGTCAATTTTTTCCATGATACTATTTGCTGTCTTTGTGAGGGATTCCAAAGGTGAGCACTTCATTGTTAGGGCTTCCTGTAGGAGGCGGACCTGCTAGACCGGCACAGCACCACCATGCCTATCCTTGAGATATGCCCACAAAGCAACTGAATCCCACTGATCGGTGCACAACTTCTGTTCTGAAGAGAATAATGTGCATTTTATGAAGGAGCAAGTGAGGTGATTGTTGTTGATTCAGGTGCAACTGGCCTGTGGCTTGTATGTGGAGTCTGGGGTGCTAGGTGCATTAAAAATGTATTCCCAAAGCTGTACCATTGATAATTCTAAGTCCATGTTGTAGGACCATTTTAGCCACTTCCTGTCATCTCTATCCAATATATGCCCCATCCAATTTGTCATCACCTTTCTGACCCGTAGTACCATTGGATTTGCGGAGTTATCAACCCTGCGCATCTCTGCAATCTAATTGGTTGTATATGTGAAACCTAAAGGACTAGGTGGTTTTGATTTGGTGGAGGCCTTTGTTATAGTGATTTGTATAACATGATAGTAACACAATGCAAGAGAGATGGAGATATATTGCCCATGGTCTTGTTGCGGGTTAAAGTAATACTCAAGATGCCCAGGAGAAAAATATGCAAATAGTCTGGAAAAGTATTGTCTTGTCGATCAGGTCAAGCATGGCAAGCAGCAAATGCCCATAACCTGTTGAAACTTGAACTAATGGGACCTAGATGCACACAGATATCGTAAGTATCTAAATTCTCAGTCTGTGTAACAATGACTATATTCTGTACCTAGATGCACACAGATACTGTAAATATCTAAATCTAAGGTACAGTTAGTTATTCTATCATATCGGTTTAAGTAATTTGGGCTCACCGTCAGTCTGTGTAACAACAACTGAGGGTGCCATTCTGTTCTTCTACAATTATATATGCCTCTTTTTGCTTTGTCCATATGGGTGTGATAAGTGTGATGTTGAGGAAAGGTGAAAGATGATTGTCTCTTTGCTGTTACTTACAGTGCCGTGGCCCTAGATCTCAACAGAATCCTAGCTAGCAAAGTGAGCATGTCATGGAGCCTTTCCTTCTACTTTTGGCCTGCTTGTTTAAGTCCATAAATGGCTTTCAGAAGCTTCCAATATCACCCACTACCCACACCCTCAGGTGGCTGCATATATATTTCTTCATCTAGACATCCCTCCAAATAAGCTCCAATTACATTGACTTGATGGATTTCATAATTAAGTGTTGCTGCTAGGGTTAGGAATATTTGGAGAGAAGTGAACTTGGCCACTGACAAGAACGTGTCCATATAGTCTATCCCTGGAATCTGCAAAAAACCTTGAGCTACAATACATGCCTTGTATTTTTTGTGTTTCCCATATTCATCAAACTTTTCCTTCAAGACTATTTTACTTCCAACAGCCTTTTTTCCAGGAGGTAAAGTTTTGACTTCTTTGAACACACCGTGCTCAATAAGTTGATTATTTTTGTCATTGATAGCCTTCTTCCATTGGTGTGCATCAGAAAATTTGAGGGCATCAGCTACACTCAGTCTGGATATGGCAACAAAAGCTGAGTGTTGTACTTTCCTTCTATCCATAGATTCATCCTCTTGAGCATACCCTTTTGAAAGGTGCCATTCCCAAGTAGATAGTGCTTGACAGGGCAGATTTTCCCATTTTTTTGATTTTTGTGGAGCTGGAGGAGTATCTGCCTTTGCATAGTTACGAGTGGGCATTACAGGACGTGAAGGGTACATCAGTTCTTCAATGGGAGTGCCTCCTTTAAATGCACTAGCATAGATATCATCTGATTCACTTGACTGATGTCAAATGCTTGAGAAGGCATGTAAATTTTGCGAGGTATGTCTTCAGGATACAATTCAGTATTGATGAGATTGCTGACTCATTCAAATGGTGTCTGATTTGTGGTGTCAACTCAAGCAAATTCACTTGGAACATCATCCTCATAAAATTGGACATCATAAGAGGTTATCAGCTTTCCATTCTTGAGATCTTTGAGTAGATAACCTTTAGTTTCATCAGCCTACTACTCCAGCATACATATTTGCACTGCTTGTGATTCTAGTTTGCCATGCCTCACTTCTTTTGGAACATGAGCCCAATCATAAGATCCAAATACTCAAAGATGGAAAACATCTGGTTTCTCACCAGTCCTGCTCATCTTAGTGTAGGGGATTTTTCCTTTTAGTGCTGAAGTCAAAGTAATGGACTGAATGTACATGACATACATGAATGCCTCTCCACAATATTGTAAGTCCATTTTTGCCGCATGTAGCATACTTTGTGTCATTTCCATTAAGACCGCTATTGCATGTTCAGCAATTCCATTTTGTTGAGGACGATATGGGTTAGTTGTCTCATGTTGTATACTATCTTTGGCACAAAAATTGTTTGTTGCTGAGTTGACAAATTCAGAGCCTATTGGTCCTAATTTTCTTTATGAGGTGGCCAGTCTGGCACTCAAGTCTGGCAACAACAACATGCACCTCAGCGCCAGTCTCTTCTTTGCATTTTAAGAGCCTTCCAGTGGGATATTGTCAACTGACTTTGACTATGACAAGATCATACAGGTAGCCATCCCAGGTGGGCATGCTCATTGGGCCTACTAAATCAATCACAAGGAGTTCATTTAGGTCATATTCTCTAGTGCTGATCTCAGGCAATGGAGAACATGTAGACTTTCCTTCCATGCAGCTACTACATAAGTAATCGAATTCTTCAGGCATAGTAATCTTTAATCCTGACACAAGATTTTTGTCAGCCATTGATTTGATGACATAAGAACTAATGTGTCCAAAACAACAATGCCATAATGGCATGGTTGATTCACTCACTATGAATGTAACATGACCATTATAAATTCCAATGTGCATGCAATCGATTTGGTATAGTGTGCTATTTAAGCCAATTAAGTTTGCTCTCATAAATTTCTTCCAAGATAGGCTGAGTCCAAAATAGTATTTATTTATTGTGGTGCCAGCACACTATAATAACCCTAGACTAATAAGATTTGCTCCAAAGTTAGGAATATAAAGCACATTGTCCATGCAAATATTATTGGTCCTATTGGACACATTTGTGCATATAGTGATGTATTCAGTGCCAGCAACTGAAAGCCTATTCAAGCCCCCTACTGAAATATATTGGTTTTTGGCATCTTGGTATTCAAAGAACTATTTGCAATCAGAAAGCATATGGCACATAGCAGCACTATCAAGAAGCAATCCTGGGGGCATACCATTTCTAGAGACCATCAAGACCTTGCCAACTTCACAAGCTTGTTCTGTTTGTTTATTTACCGCTAAGTTTGCACTGCCAAGACTTTTAAGTTTCTTTGGCTTTGGGCATCTAGGGCTCCAATGCTCCTTCTCTCTGCAGTTGTGGCAAATGTCTTCAGGCTTTGGCTCTTTCTTGAATTTAGGCTTTGGTTTCCTTGGGCTTTTGGAATTACATTTGTTACTCCCACTGGACGTAGAGCTGTCTTTAGCATTGAAAGCCAGAGTTTTTGAAGTGGAATTTTCTTCCAGCATGATTTGTTCATAAATGAGCATCAATTTGGTTACTACATTGTCCAGAGTAAGATTGTCATCACAATGAAGCAAATTTTGCTTAACAATTTCCCAGGTAGGAATCTGAGGCAATGAAAGAAAGATAGCATTGATAATCATGTAATCATTGACCTTATGGCCAGTTTCAATGAAACAATAGTAGATATTAAGACAGAAGCCAATGTGATCATAAATGGATGAGTGTCCATCCCATTTTTGGCATACAATTGCTGATAATAGTAATGAATGTTCATTCTGCCTTGTTGATTCACAAAACTCTTGTGGAGGTGGTTCCATAGGTCCTTGGAACTTTTGAAACCAATGATTGACTTACGCTGGGTATATTCAACAGCTTTTCAAATTAGCCCAACAGTGGCATTGTTTTTATTCAACCATCATTTGTACTTGTCAACAGCTTGTTTCCAGGTGATATACTCTTTTGACTGCATGATGTTATATAACTCTTGGCCTTTCTTTAGCATGATAGTGGTAGAACTGTTAGCAGTAGGGCATGTAGAGATTAAACAGCCTGAGTAATCATTGGGAGGTCTGAGAGGACATTTTTTGCATCTGGAAACAACTCCCCAGAGAAATTTGGCCAACAAGGCAGACTGCATGTTGTCCAACTATACATGGTAATTCACACCATTGAACTTTGAGAACTGCAAGGTCTCAGAACTTGATTCACAATTTTGGCGCCCATAACCTGTTGCAGCATAGCCATAATATAGTAATACAACAAGTACTGAAGCTCAAAGCAAAAAACAATTAGTTATTTTAGTAGTTATAGTAAAGTAAGTATGCACCTAAAGTTTGAAGCAAAAGATGATTCAAACTTCAGTATAAAGATTTAAATAGACTTGTACTGGTGAGATATGGGTGGAGATTTATCAATAGTAGTACATGTATCAGTAACATATCAGTAAGCCAATTTAATATAAAAGATTATAAATTGTGTGTAGACATATGCAAGCAATGACAAGCTTATGACAAGACCATCCTTCAAAGTCAGGTATCGTTTCTGCCAACAGTATTTCATTGCCTAAATACCCATAAATTTACACTATGAACCAAAAGAAAGAAATAAGCCATTGATACACCTTTATTTATATGCGCAAACACCTCACTAGCTTCAGATGTATGCAGATGTTTACTTGCTTTTCTTCAGGTCTTTCTGGCTCATGCCTCAATAATGTTAGTGCAAATAGCTTTATCCACAATGTCCTCTGCGTCCTCTTCTGAGTATAATTAGAGCTTTGATCAGGTGATGCACAGGGAGATCTAGAAGTAGAAACAGGAGAGATGTCAGATACTATGTTTTATAATGTTCTGGCACAATCACACCACAAGCATGCAGGAAGTGGGCAAATTGCCTTAAAAGATAATTTGAATTCAGATCAAGAGCCTGTGTAGTCAACAAGGTATGAATTTCTCTCTGATTATCATGATGAAAAACGTACCTTTGATAATCCCAAAGCAATAAAAAAAGACCTCTCTAAGAAGCACAGAATAGCAAAAAAAGCTGTACTCAGGGATCTCACTCATTAAACTCCACCAAAACTATAAAAATCTCATAAATGGCCTCATAGGCTAAGCTGCATGATGGATCACCTGCTAAGAGTTCTTAGTGCTTGAGTTGCATGGCTTTTATACTATGGCTGAGCTAGTAGCAGTAGTAGTAGTTATGATGAGGTAGGCAGATTTCAAGCACTGCTGGCATCAGAAGATATTTCTACTGGAAAAAGTGTAAAAGAAAGCTGTTATGCTATTTCCATTGTGCCATTTTCTAAAAGAAAAAATCTTTAAACAAAGGAAAGTGCCTGTTTCTCTTAGAAAATGGCACAATAAGTATGACAGCTTTCTTTTATGCTTTTTCCAGTAGAAATATCTTCTTGTGCCAGCAGTGAAGGTTCTGAGGTTTATTACCTCAGCTTTATTACCCTGCCATTTTTTGTTTCAATTTTTGCTGCAATTTTCCCCCAGTCATGTGATGATGTGTCATGTGATCTATTGCTCATCTCATTGCTTTGTCCTTGATTTTTTTATTGGCTATGATGTCTGGCTATTGGTGTTGTTATTATGTGACCTATTGTTCATCTCATCCTCTTTGTCCTTGATTTTCAATGCACTAGTATAACATCTGGCTATTAGTATTGTTATGTGACCTATATTGTTCATCTCATCCTCTTTATCCTTGATTTTTGACACACTGGCTATATTGCCAATCTAGTGCACATGAGTCTCAGATAGTGGCTGGGGCATTCACTTATTTGTAGTACATGGACTAATTTTGACTCTTTACCTTTCTCCATTGCTACAAATTACACAGTATATATATGGTATGTCTCAGTTAGCCCTTGCATTACTTCAGTCTGTGCAAATCTCATCCTGTATAACATGTGTACAAATCTCATTGCAATCCTCTCCTACTTCAGACACAGTCCTACTCATTGAACCCAGTGGAATCATTCTTTTCTGTAACCACTCCCTGACTGCAGAATTCTCACAGTCAAAAAGTAGGAGTGGAAAGACACTGCAGTATGAATGTACAGTGGGAGTGTAATAAAGCAGCCAAGGAGAGGCTCAAATGCTCCCCTGAAAGCATATAGAGAATTACACATGAACATGTTGTTAATTGCTGATGAACCCAAAATTTAGCCAAGTGCTGTCTGAGTAGGCTGCGATTCAACCTTTTAGGCTAGTAGTTTTGCAAGAGTCCTGGACAGATCCTAGAAACTTGCTATAAAAATTGAAGCCTGTTGTGTATAAACAAGCTATGAATTGTTAGTTGCTAAGGGACATTAGCAAGGGACACTAAAGTCTGGCAGCAAAATAAGGGAGGTACTTAGCTACACAGAGCTACTAATTCCTAGCTAGCTATAGGTGCTAAGCACAAAGATTTGTGAACAAAGTGCCAAGACATTAGCAACATAAGATTAGAGGTGCCCATATGGCATAGCAGAAGGACTTAAAGGAATAAAGTTGCTTAGAGATCTGAACTCTGATGAAAATAGTAGGCAGAAATAGATACAATTTCTTTCTTGTGTCATACTGACAAAAAGTAAATTATTTATACAAAATAAGGATGGTAAACTTGTCAAAGTTGCCAAGGATATAGGCAATAGTTAGAAGTAATATATGAGGAAAAGATAAGTAGGAAACTGTGAATTATACCAAATTTGCAAAAATGAAAGAAGTCCAAAACTAGAAGCATCAGCAGACTTTTGCTAACCATTACTTTATCAAGCTAGCTATTGCGGAAAAATGTTATCAAAGGTATGTTGCTAAGAAGACACTAAGCAAGGCATTAGCAAACTCTGAAACAGTTGATGTTTCCAAGCCATCCATCAAACAGTTAGCATGAAATAACTAGTGCAGGCTGTCAATCTAGTCAAGGCTTCTAGCCTTTCATCAAATACTAGTTTTGATATATCAAAAATGGTGAAAACTGTTAGCATAGAAGGCTGCCTGCCATTTGGGGAAAGTGGCAGGCAACAAGGCAGGAGTATTGTGACTTAGCATGTGATGCATCATGTGATCTTGGTGCATGAGAGATAGACATTGTCTATAGGTTGTTGGGGATAATAGGCAGCAAAGTGGAGATGGCATGGCAAGAGTAGGGGCATATAACTCATAGGTGGACTGTTAATTAGCTTATTGCTGGCTGACAGCAGTTGATAAGAAAGAACCTAAAAATATTACCAAGTTTCAATATAAGAACTATCCTGACTCTTTGGCCCTTCCTGCATAGGAGTTTTTGGAGGCTCATCATCTCCCCTCAATTGAAATTTTGACTGTCTCCAGTCAACTAAATGCTAAGTGTCACATGGGTGTGCTTTTATAGTTTGTGCATCAAAGGTATAACAATGTTGGTGCACCATTGAAACCTTTGACCTATTCCCCTTCTCTTGTTCTAAGGTGCCTTCTCTCTACTAACCCAATTTAGCATGTCTTTCCAGTTCTTCCCCACCTCTCTCTCTGGTGTTGCTGATGCTCAACTGGTTGCCTCAATCTTTGTCACTAAGGCCAACATGTTCTTGGCACAGATTAAGGAGGTTAATGCAGAGGCAGTGGAGGAAGTGGTGATGGAAGTAATGTGGCTATATGAGCAATGGCTAGCCAATTAGATGGCATTTCTTGGGATCATGAGTCAGAGGTGTAGAGTTGGTGCAAGGTGAGGTATGTCAATAATGCTGGCATGCCCTGGTTGGCGCCTTTCAGCTGTTTTGTAAGTTTTCTTTTATCTTCCTTACTCCACTATTGACTTTTTAAATGATGTTCTAGGCACCCCCTGCCATTCTTACTTTTAAGGACAAGCTAGAGGCAATTTTGTCCAGGGAGCTGCTGATGCTGGTGAGCCCAGGTTGCTAACTGTATATTTTCTTCTCATCAATTCTGTAGCTATAGTCTGACCTGTTGCTAAGGAGCCAAAAAGAAGTCCTGGTGCTGCTTGTGAACTAGGATGTGGAGTGGCTAGAGGCAGAGCATTTAGCAAGGTTGGCTGAGGAGGCGTTAGTGGATGCTGAGAAGTGACAGCTGAGGGAGGAGCTGGCAGCAAGAGCTGGCATTTTGGAAGGGTTGGTTGAGGGGGCATCAGCAAAAACTGGTGGTCATGCTGTCAGGGAAGTTGGCAACAGGAGAGAGGAGCAATGGGAGGTTTTGGCACTGACCACTTCCAAGCAGTTGCCTGCCATTGCTGTAAAGGTCCACACAGCAATGGCAATACAAACAAATACCCCAGTAAAGGTTACAGCTTCAAAGAAAAAGGTAAGCTAATAACCTCTTTTCTTACTGTTGTTGCTAAGAGTCTTAATTAGTCTTGCAAGGGTGATGGCCCCCACTATGTAGTAAGTTGTTATTTTTTAGGTATTCTAGCAACTAACAGCTTGGTGCAGATGCCAACACAAACAAGTTTATGCATTGCCAAGAGGCTGTACTGGATACAGAGATGGAGGCAGGAGTAGTGATGACAGAGATGCGTGGCAAAAAGTCCATTGCCCAGAAGGTGTGACAAGATTTCAAAGATTGGTATGAAGCAGTAAGTGGTAATGTTACTTTCTAGCAACCATTGGCTAACTTATTTCAGTGTGATAAATGCTAGGGGGACAACAACCCAGAGGAGTGTTGGTACCCCATTGGTGCTCCCCCCTGCTACTAGTGTGGGGCCCTTAAGTGTGCCTGCACTATAAATGGCACTAAGACCTGCAAGTGCAATGATGTTCTTGACTAAGAAGAAGATGAAGGATTTGAAGAGGGCACTAGTGGCAAGCAGAGTATTGCCAGTGGTGGACATGCCTGGGGTAGGTCCAAGTCACCTGAGGTATGCATCTTGTCAATCTTATTTATTGCTAACTGAAACTTGCTTTGGTAGGAGCCCTTTCTCTGGCACTCCCTTGCCCATGCAGATAAACAAGACTGAGCAGGAGGGCCTTGGCAACAAGGTGTTGAGGAATTGACTTACCAACCCTTGACGTGTTCACTGATCAAGCTTTTACCTCTTTTCAAACTATTAGCTACACCACAAAACAATTGGTATTTACCAGTCTTTGTTTGTTTTCTGTGTTTTATTTTTTGTACTCCAAATACCACTCTCAGTTGACCATATTACTGTGAGTGACGTGACTGAGCATGAGTACATCTATCTATTTTCTATAAACATAGTTACTCATTGTTACTTGTAGACAATGATGAGCCTTCCAAAGACTCTTATATAGGAAGGGCCAAAGAGTTAGAATAGTTCTCATATTGGGACTTGGTGATATTTTTGGGTCCTTCCTTATTGACTGCCATCAGCCAGCAATACGCTAATTAACAGCCCACCAACAAGTCATGTGACTAGGTCACGTGCCCCTGCTCTTACCATACCACCTCCCACTTTGCCACTTATTGTTTCCAACAACCCACAGACAATGTCTATCTTTCACAAGCCAAGGTCACTTGATGTATCACGTGCTGAGTCACAATACTCCCACCTTGTTGCCCACCACTTCTGTCAGATAGCAAGCAGCTTTTTATGCTAACAGCTTCACCATTTTTGATACATCAGAACTAGCATTTGATGAAAGGCTAGAAGCCTCAACTGGATTGACAGCCTATATCATTTATGTCATGCTAACCATCTAATGGACAGCTTGGAAGCATTGATTGTTTTAGGGTTTGCTAACACCCTTGCTTAGCCTCCTCTTAGCAACATACTTTTAATAACATTTCTTCATGACAGCTAGCTTGTGTTAGGGGACCAGTCTCTAAACCATGTCCAACTCTATTCCAAGTTTAGTCCAAGGATGCACCCACTTTTAGCACATCTGAATGACCGCTCAGCCTACTCTATCTCCTTCTGTCTTCTAATAGTCAGCCTTGATAAATCATATGCATAGACCTTACTCAGCATCAATTATTGTTAGTCATACTCCATTACATATTAGAGCCTGATTAGTTAAGCAGTATTAGTAACTGCACAGCCACCAATATAGTATATATAGGCAGCCTGTGGGTAGAATACCCCTAGGCTGAACAATAGCAGTGTTCTTCTGGCCTATACACTGAACTGACTGTAAGCTCCCTAGCAACATCCAACCACTTGCTTAAGCTCTGCTGATCCCTTGTCTGACTTGTGCCTGCTTGACTTCCACTTGTCATCAGCACTTGCTAGATCTGTGGAAGGAGTTCTGCAGTTAAGCATCCTTTTACAGCTTGATCAAGTAATAGTTAGCAAAGGCTTGCCAATGCTTCTATTTTTAGACTTCTTTCATTTTTGCAAATTTGGTATAATTCACAGTCTCCTACTTATCTTTTCCTTATATATTACTTCTAACCATTGCCTATAACCTTGGTGACTTTAACAAGTTTGCTGTTCTTATATTGTATAAATACTTTACTTTTTGTCAGTATAACAAGGAGGAAATCATACACATTTCTGCCCACAACTGTCTTCACCAGAGTTTAGATCTCTAAGTGACTTCACTCCTAAAGTTGTCTTAGCATCTCTCTCTCTCTCTCTCTTGACACCCGTCCTTTGGCACCTCTACTCTTAGCTTGCGCAGTGCCATTTAGGCATCTCTAGTCTTACCTTGCCAATGCCTTGGTGCCTTGCCTACAAACCATCATGCCTAGCACCTATGGCTAGGATTCAGTAGCTCTGTATAGCTAAGCACCTCTCCTTTTCTTGCTGCCATACCTTAGCATTCCTTACTGACCTTTCCTGGCAACTGATTGCTCATAGCTTGTTTATACCCAACAGACTTCAAATTTTATAGTGAGGTTTCTGAGACCTGTCTGGGACTCTAGCACAAACTACTTGCCCAAAAGGTTAAGTTGCTGCCTACTCAGACAGCACTTAGCATGATTTTAAGTCCATCAACAAAACTCTGTTATCTTCAACAGGTAAATAATAAACTGAGTTGACCACATTACTGTGAGTGACTGAGGACAAAACCCTGTTATCTTCTACAGGTTATAGGCCCTGTTTCTAGTACTTCCACTGCATTGAGCCACTGCTCCAACAAGCAACTCCTACATTCCCTACAAAGACAGCATGTCATCTACAAATTTGTCAAATCCACTAAATTTCCCAGAGGAGGTTTACTTCAATGGGACAAACTACCTTACATTTAAAAATCGAGTCCTGATTGATGCATGGCACTTGAGGATTCTGAATGGATCAATTACAAAATCCAAAACCACCATTGACAAAGATAAAAAGGAGAATCCCAAGGCAGAGTACAAGCCTACCAAATAGTCATCAAAAAAACCATCCCTGGAGGAATGGGAGGAGAGAGACACATGAACACTGGGATTCATCACCTACAATACCAAAACCCTGTTGGACTGGGTATTTAAATGGATGGTACAGCAGCAGAAGCCTAGAAAGCACTTACAGATAATTATAGACTATTCTCTGAGATTGTGGCAATGAACACTGAAAAACGACTATAAGCAACAGAGTGCACTGATGGCATGGACTTTTTCAAACATGTAGAAGACATAAGAGAGAAGTGGAGATCAGCTGTGGAAAGGGGAGCTAAAGTTAACAATGCAATCTTTTGCACAATCCTTATAGCATTGCTACCAGAATCCTGGAACACTGTAGTAGCAGAATGTTACTCCATGAAAGAAACAAAGAATGTAGTCACAGCACTCACTATATACTGAAACTGTCTTGTGTTACAGAAACAGAAAGCTGGAGTATCCATAATGACCCTATAAGCACAGACAAAACCAAAGTTAGTTTGTGTAAACCCAAACTGTAAGTGAACAGGACATGTGATCAAAAATTGTTACTGGAAGGGTAGAAGAAAGGAGGGATAATTTCCCCCAAACTTCCAAAACAAAACAAAGACAATACAAGCTCCATCCACTGAGACAGCCTCCTCTTCCCCCACAGCCAATATAGCTACCACCAATGAACCACAGACCAAAAACACCACAATCCATGCCACCTATGCACTATCTGCCACCCTGCAGGATCAATCAGATGAACAGGGTCAGACCTCCATAGTTAAATGAATAGCAACAAATGCAGCAATCATAACTGAGGTACCCACATATGCTGACTCCAGAGCCACCAATTATTTCTTTGTGAACAGAGAAGCATTTTCTAACTACAAGGAGTTGGAGACCTCCATAGAAGGCCATGCTGCTTCTAAAGGAGCCAGGTTTTGAGTAGTCAGCCACAGAACAGTAAAGAAAACATGCAATACAGCTCACAGACCATTAGAACTTATATTCCAAAATGCACTGCATGCCCCTGAACTTGCTTTGAACCTTGTCTTGATCAACTGCTTTGATAAAGCCAGGTTTAACATCATCTTTGGTGAGGAGCAGGTACAATTTCAGGACCAAACCAGCCAAAAAGTCTTATAGAAAAAGGGCAATGAGGGAATGTACTTTCTAAGTGCATTTGGCAATAAGAACCATACTGGTGCCTTTGTTGCAAGATCCCAGTTGAAACCTGCAACTCTCAAGGTGTGGCATTAATAATTCAACCATGCCAGCATCAAAACAATCCAAAAAACACTATCTAACATTTTGGTGGATGGGTTGGTAGTTAAGGGTGAGCTCAGCATGCCAGGCATATGCAAAGACTGCATATATAATAAGCATGCATCCAGACTCTATAATGCAGAGGTGGAACTGGAGAAAGTGCCAAATAACTGTCCATATTGACCAGCAAGCATTACCTCACTAAGAAGTGCAACATATATGATAGTAGCAGTCAATGGAGGTACCTCCCACATATTCAGAGACTTTCTATTATAAAAGGATGCTGTTACAACTCTGACTGCATTTAAGCTATATCACAACAAATTGAAACACCAGACTAAGAAGAAACTCCAGGAAATCTGAGTTAATGCTGAGCAAGAATGAGTGAACAAATTGTGGATTACTTACCTTAATACCTACAGAATCATCCTTAACATGACTATGCCCTATGCACACACACAAAATGGAGTGGCCAACCACTGTTACCAGGTGTCAACTGGGGAGACTTAATGCCTTGACGGTGCATAGTTGCTAGAGTGAGTATTCCATTTGTTTGGTGAACTAGACTCAATATTATAGTTTAACCCCCATTGGATGGCACCACCTATGCCCCACATCACAGGCGCCAACATGCTCTGGCTGGAGGAGGGGTTGCTGCATCCTGCAGTACCCCTCTATTCTGCCGCTAACCTGGAGTGCTTGCAAGTGCATGCCCAAGCAATGCTGAAGCTGTTTGGTAAGGAGAGGGAGGCGGTTAAGACAAAGCTGGTGGCAGTGCAACACCCTTCTAACATCTTGAAGCAAATGGTGACTATCTTGGAGGAGTACTTAGAGGATGTGGCTAATACACTGAAGTAGTAGAAGGAGAACCACATCAAAGAGGGTGACCTTCTTTTCCTTTGCAGCTCCAGCTTGCTGCTAGATAGCCCTTAGGCATGCCAAAACAATTTTTGAACTAATTTGGTAGCTGTGACATTTTTGAAATAGCATGTAGATATTGTAATTCAAAACTTATAGCAATGTGAACTTTATATATGCCTTGTTGGAGTTGTGATAAAGAGATAGCAATGGCATAAGGAAAGAGTTTATAAGGTATAGTAAGAAGCAAGCTTGTAAGTATTAAGAAGGAAAAAGACTTAGCAAGTAGTGAACTTCAACAAAGTTTGATGTAAAGGGAAATGCTCAGTAAATCATCATAGCATAAAAAAAAAACCCTTGACAAAGAAAAGGCTTTGCGCAAGGCATTAGGTGTTAGTAGATACTGCTACTGCAGCTGGGTATAATAAGAGTGCAGTAATATTTATAACATATAACCAAATAATGAGCAGCACACTGGAGTAAAGTAGTCAATAAATTCTTAGCATGTGTTTGCATTAATCATCCCCTTCTTCAGGCAGCAAGTCATTATCATCAAGGAGGTCTGTTTTCTCCAGCTCCTAAAGCTTGGTGGTGTCAATATTAAGGATGTCTGGTGGCAAGGGAATATATTCCCTAGCTAGATAAGGGAGTAGGCAGAAAGCAGCAATAGGTCTGTGCAACACTGGTCCATCTAATTTACAAAGGACTGCTTCCATGGTTTTTAGAGATAACTACCAAAGGGCCAAGGTAATAAGGGTGCATTTTCTTGTTATGTGTGGTTTGATTTTTGAGTTTCTCATTAGTACCAGGGATCTTGGTAGAAATTGTAGTCACAGATGGTAGCACTGCGCTGCTTGGTGCCTAGTAGCAAAGACAGTTTTATGAATGCATGCCAGATCTTCTTAGCAACATTGTAAGTCTATAGCTTGCTGGGCAATAAAGTCAGTGGTCAACAATATGCTGTTTTAGGCTGGCTAGAAGTATGTTGCCTTGATAATATTGGCAGAAAGGAGTGGGTGAATACCAGTCGCTACATGATATGGTAAACACCCCATGTGCTTACAAATTGTAACTCTTTCTGACTAAAATACTAAGTAGATTGCCTCACTCCATCATGACTAATTGCCATTGACTGCTTTGAAGAGGGCTTGCTGCATGTTAAAGTGCAGTCTTTCAACCAAGCCATTAGTGCATTTGTTGTATTCAGAGATGCAAATATGGTGAAGATTGTATTTCTTGGCAAAGTAGGCAAGGGCTTTGATAATGGGGGTGCTATTGTCAGTGACTATTTCTCTTAGTGCACCCCAACAGCAAACAACATCTTCAAATAACCACTTAGTAATAGCATCTGTGTTTTCTCTTTATAACATTCTAAGCTCTGGCCAATGAACCAAAGGAACAACATCCTTGGATAATGTACTTAAAGTGGCTAGACTTGGGCATATGCATAGTATTGAGATATATTTTGCTGAAGAGGAGTGCAGGTGTAGCAACTATAGGCAGTATGAAGAGTTGCTGTGTTTGTTGAATTTAGCAGAGGTGGCAAGTCTTGATATACCAGGCAACATTGGCACATACATGCAGCCACCAGAATCATTTGGTAAAAGTGGAAAAGTGGCATGTGTCACAAAAAAACCACAGTGGCCTAGTTCATCATATATAGCATGTAGGATTTGAAAGCAACCATGGAGCTTGATAACCAACTTATGTGTGCCATCTCAATAGTGGTGCTATAGGCAATTGTTGCTAAGAAAGAAGTGGGTAGCATAGCAAATGAAGCAGGAGTACTCATTGTTGCCAAGGCCAAGAGGTTGCTTAAGGTTTTTCAGCCAACGTTGGACTAGTTCTAGGTGATGGTCCTCAGCAATGGCTTTGTTAGTACATGGTACAGCAGTATAGAGGAGGTTGTGCGAGTCTTCTCTTAATGGCTGGAGTTCTTCCACAATTCTAACTATTGGTGACTCTTCTTGTTTGTAAGTGGCTAAGCTGGTGGTGTAAAAGATAGTTGAAGTGGCAAACAGTTTTGGTCTGTAAGAGATGATAGAGTGTAGAGGGGAATTAGAAGAAGGCTTGTTAGTGGGGAGCTGAATTATGTGTACAAATCTATGGAGTCAATTGATCTAGTCAGCAAAGTCTTCATTGTTAACAAGATCTGGAAGAGAGTTGCTTAGAGAGCCCATCAGGTCCATGGAAAGTATCTTTAACATTTACTAGTTCAAAGTAGAATATGAGGATGGCAACTATCCATCTATTTATGCTGGCAAATAGCTGTATGTTAGGATTCTGCAGCATATCTTTAATATATCTTGCATCCACTTCAACAATGAGGTTTTACACACCAATTAGATGCATCCTTAGCATTTGGAATGCTCTAAAGAGCCTATAGAGTCCAAGCTTGGGTTGGCTATAGCACACTTCCCTGTCATTAAGAGTAATAGATCCAAAGCAATTATAACAATGTTGGCAATGATTGTCAGTAAAGCACTGACATAAGAAGTAACTGACAGCAGATATGAGATGTCTACTACTAAAATGACTGGGTCTGATGATAGGTAGTTGATTGGTACAAGGGGCTTAGCGTCTTTGCCTTGACCAAGTCTTGTTGAGCAGCAAGCAGTTTGGGCCAAATTCAAATGAGGTGTTGGCATGTGTGAGTCAATTGAGATGGTGAGCATGATGGGCAAAGTTTTTCACAAATATATGGAGTATGCCAACAGTACTCAGAAAGGCACATATTTCAGAGAGGTCATGACAAGGTCCCCAGTGCTCCAAAAGGGCTAGGTGACTTTTGTTGGGAATGCAACCTTCTAGCCTGCATATGTGGCTGAGGATATTAAAACAGGGAGCACATAGCACAAGCTTGTGACCAGAGAAGGTGCCACTGCAGTACTTCATGTGCTGGAGAATGTGGTTGAGGACCTGGAAGAAGTCTCAGAGCACCAAGTAGATGTTGAAATTGTTGGGATGCTTAATGGGCACACCATCAATGAGTCACCAATCCTTAGCACCTACATTGTCAATGAAGCTGAGGACATATTCAGGGATTTCTGGCTAAAGAATGAAGGTGATGTCATTGTGAAATATAGATATGGAGTTGGTCCATTCCATTGATAACTAGGTGCAAAATGCCAAAGGAGGTCTGAAACATAGTAGGATTGCATGAGGCAGGATTGATAAGACACTCATTGTAGTTGATGTAAAGGTTCAGCATGGCACTACAGATCCTGCTAGCAAAGGACTCAGCAATGTGGTCAGGAAAGGGCAGCATGCCAGAGTAATGGATTGTGACTCTATTTAGTAGTTCCAGACTATGAACAATATGAAGTTTACTATTTTTCTTGAGAATGCAAAACCACCTAGAGCAGTAGGTGCTGTTGAAGGGTTCATAGATGCCAGCTTGAATCTTAGTGCATATGATCTTACAGACCTTGTCTTGCAGGCCTAGTAGTATTGGTCTATTGTATTCAGTCTAGGGCACATGGAGGATAGTTGGAATTACTACTAGTAGAAAGAAATCTGTGCAGAGGCTGCCATGCTCAGAGTCTTTCCAAGCAAAGGCTTGATTGTGCTTGCCCATCAGGTTGCTAAAAACATTGAGTTTGTTGATAGTAAGGAAGACTGTATTGCAGTCAGCAAGAAACTGCTGACAATGCTCTGTAGTGAAGCATCCAGTTGGCAAGAAGGCAGGGGGGTTGGAGTCGAGTATGGGTAGGTCAGCAAGGGGATTGCCAAGAATATGTTGTTCAATGTGGAAATCTTCAGATATGCTGCTAGCAACTGGCTTAGTCTTTAATGCAACTGGCTTGTACTTCTTTTTAATCTGTACTTCTTTTCTTTTAGGGGAGTTGGCACCCATATAAGTAGAAACGCTTGTAGAATTGTCTGTAGGAGTATGTAGTGTGGTAAGTCCAAGAACAGCAGGAGAATGAGTATTAGCAAAGGTGGCAAGATATGTATCAGCAGACACATAGGAGATGAAGGCATCAGATGTGGTAAGGTATAAGTAGGCCAGAAATGAGTCAGCAATAGTCTGTACATGTTTGGGGTCTTTACTAGAAGCAGGCGCATTAGCGCTTGTATCAAAAGATGGAGAAAGTACTTCAGGATTAAGATATGCAGTGGAAAGAATATTTACAAGACCACTTTGATGGTTGTATTTGAGTGCTAGCGCTACATCTCTATGATTGTTGTCATCAATCACTTCCTTGATGGCAACTGAAAAGATGCAAAAGTGGGGTTGTTATAGCAGCAGAACTAGTGTTTTTTGGTGTACTGGGAATTCTTAGCGTGTTGATTATGATGGTGATCTCTTGGGAAGGTCAGCATAGTGTGCCTAACACTACTATTGGAGTTGCTAATAGTAAGAGTGGTCTTGTTGTTGGTAAGAGTAGTGACCATGGATTGTGCTAAGATATCAAAGGGGCATCCAAGTAATAAGTCATAGGCTGGTGATTGCAATATATGGATTTGCAGATAGAAGGTGAAATTGCCAATGGTGCACAGTACATTTTTGGCCAAATTCAGTGACCTGTCAACAGTGCTATTAGTGGATTGCATATTTAAAATGATGGAGGAGTCATACATGAGTCCTAGATCATTGGCAACTTCTGCTGCTATAGATATAATCTGGCTGCCACTGTCTACAATAGCTTCCACTTCACTCTTGTTGTCAATAGTCATCATAATGGACCTTATGGCATGAGAGCCATGTGCACAGGTCAGTATTGCAGGGTCTTGTCCTAAACCAACAGACTTGATGTAAATTTCAACAGGGTCAATAGAAGTGGTGTTTAGGAGTTGGTTGGTGAAAAGAAAGACATGATTGGTAGCAAGGGTTGCTGGCAGGTTGTCAGCAGTGAATCCTAGCAAGGCATTGTCAATTTCATTTGTTTTAGCAAGAGTCATTGCTAATGGTCTCCTAGGCATGATGGCTGTCTTTACCTGATTTCTTACATCTGGTGCTATAGAGGATAGCTCCTTTACTGACAGAGTGACTGGGGTTGACATTATGTGGCTAAATACATGGTTAGACTTTTCAATGTCAAATATGGATGCAGTAGGATAATAGGTGCTATCAGTTCTCTTGTCAAGCTCAGCAAAATTTTGCTGGATGGGAGTGGCATAGTGGTTGGATAATCCAGCATAAGAATGAAGGGGTGGCTGAGCAACAGGGGGTTCTGGAGTGCTAGGCACAGGATTGGTGACAAGTGCAGCAGGAGTTGGCAGTGGAGTAGCAGCAGCTGGCCCAGACATAGGCTTGTAGTTCTTTAAAGGCTGCTTGGGCTGTTTAATTTCTATGCCATCAAAGACCTGATTTTTTAATGCGTCAATTTCTTGTTGTAATGAAGCAATGCGCTCTTTGTGGAAAAAAGCAGGATAGTCAGTAGCAATGTCAGACAGCAAGACCTCATGGATGAGTTGTTGCTGGAAGGCCTGGTTGGTAGTAGTGCTAGCAGCTGCAGTTGTTAAATTGTTGGGGTTATGCTTGTGCTACTCATTTATGCATTTCTGATAGGACTTCAGTTCAGAGTAGTTGAGGATACTGGTGCCCATTGGCATGACAACCTTGCTGTTAATGGCACAGTGCACATGTTCTTGGAAAATGTACTGCCCCAATGTGGCACAGTAGCCTCACATCATAGTATGACTCAGTTCTTCACAAAAGTGGCAGAGATTGCCAGTACTGGAGTTATTGTTGCTGTGAAAGGCAGTAAGGCTGGTGAATATCATGGTCTCAGTATGCAATATGGCATTAGTGACAGCAGTATTGATTGCCGCACTAATAGCAGTGTTGACATCTTCTCTCAAGCCTCAGCAGGAATGGGCAGCAAAGGGGCAATAGTAGCAGCAGGTACTAATGATATTGCCCTAGTGCATGGCATACCTATAGTAATGTCAGTGCCTTTTGATACTCAATTGCCAACATTATAAACATTGGCCACATTGTATGGTTCTTCAAGGTGATGTGTAGGTTCTACAATTTCCAGTTGCCTAGCAATTCAAGCCCATAGCAACATGGGAATTCCTTGTTGGAAGAGACATTGTTCTTTGTTGATATATAGCTTGCTATTTTGGAGCAGCCATCTAGCGACCTTGGTGAACTCCCTATAGTAAGTAGAAAATGACCCCAAGTTATAGATCCCACTGTCAAAAGTGTCTTAGATGAGTTTTTGAAGTTTGCCAGGCATGTAGTGGGTAGATTCTTCAGTGCCAGGGTAAAGTCTAAATACTGCTGCCTTCCAGTCAGCATAAGTAGTAATGCTAGCTACAGGTGCAGCAGGCAGCTGGCCATTGGCAATAGAAGGTGCAAAAGTAAATTCCAGCAGACCTGTCCAGGTTTTGGCAGTGCTGTATGATACATATTGGGCAGCATATTCTTTTATTTGGGTGTGGTTGGTAATGTTACAGTTGCAAAGGAGGTATTCCAACTCTTTGAAGTACTGAGAAAGCTCTCAGGGCTTGGATTCATCCCATTTGGGGATGGAGAAGTGGTTGCAAGATGGCATACATTGGATGGGTTCTATAGTGGGTAGCTTGGCAATGCTGATGGTGGGTGAAGGTGTTAAGAGTGGCAAGGGTGTTGAGACAACAGGCAACAGTAATGGGTAGGTAAGTAGTGGCGATAGTAAGCCTTCAAAGAAGTCTTCAAGTGGTGTCAAAGAAGATGGTGGCATCCAACACTGGATAGTGGCAAGGGGTGATCTAAGCAGGTGGTTAGGAGGGAGGTTGTATTCTAGTAAGCATGAAAAGAGGTCTGGAATGTTGTCAACAGTAAGGTTGGTGACTGCTTCTTCAAGTTCATTGGCAAGACTACAGCAAGGCTCTTAGAAGCTAGAGCAAGTTTGGCTGAGGGATAAAAAGTGAATGGAAAGGACTAGGTGATTGCATAGGCAAGCAACACCTAGAGGCTGAGCAGGTGACTGGCAGAATTCTGTTCTATGAAACCCTTGTAGTGGGCTCCAATTTGATGAACCCAAAATTTAGCCAAGTGCTGTCTGGGTAGGCTGCAACTTAACCTTTTGGGCCAGTAGTTTTGCAAAAGTTCTGGACAGGTTCCAGAAACTTGCTATAAAAATTGAAGCCTGTGGGGTATAGACAAGCTATAAATTGTTAGTGTTGCCAAGGGATATCAGCAAGGGACACCAAAGTCTGGTGGCAAGATAATGGAGGTACTTAGCTATACAGAGCTACTAATTCCTAGCCATAGATGCTAGACACAAAGATTTGTGAACAAGATGCCAAGGCATTGGTGACATAAGACTAGAGGTGCCTGTATGGCATGGTGCAAGGACTTGAAAGAATAAAGTCGCTTAGAGATCTGAACTCTGATGAAGATAGTGGGCAGAAATGGATACAATTTTTTTTTTGTCTCATACTGACAAAAAGTAAAGTATTTATACAGAATAAGGATGGCAAACTTGTCAAAGTTGCCAAGGGCATAGGTGATGGTTAGAAGTAATATATGAGGAAAAGGTAAGTAGGAAACCGTGAATTATACCAAATTTGCAAAAATGAAAGAAGTCCAAAAATGGAAGCATCAGCAGACTTTTGCCAACCATTACTTTATCAAGCTAGCTGTTGCAGAGAAATGTTATCAAAGGTATGTCACCAAGAGGATGCTAAACAAGGCATTGGCAAACTCTGAAACAGTTGATGTTTCCAAGCCATCCATCAAACAGTTAGCATGACATAAATGCTGCAGGCTGTCAATCCAGTCAAGGCTTCTAGCCTTTCATAAAATGCTAGTTTTGATGTATCAAAGATGGTGGAAGCTGTTAGCATGGGAGGCTGCCTGCCATCTGACAGAGGTGGCAGGCAACGAGGTAGGAGTATTGTGACTTAGCATGTGATGCATCATGTGATCTTGGCATGTGAGAGATAGACATTGTCTGCAGGTTGTTGGGGACAATGAGCAGCAAAGTGGGGATGGTGCAGCAAGAGCAGGAGCATGCGACTCATTGGTAGGCTATTAATTAGCATGTTGCTGGCTGACAGCAGTTGATAAGGAAGGAACCAAAAATATTACCAAGTCCCAATATGAGAACTGTCCTGGCTCTTTGGCCCTTCCTGCATAGGAGTCTTTGGGAGGCTCATCCTTGCTATGAAAATGTTAAGTACACCATCAACCCCAGTATCCATTCTTCCCCTCCATTGTCCATCTCATTCCATTATCCCATTGTATCTTCACTCTATTCCTTCACATATATCACACTGGCTACCACATGGCCTTCCATTGTTGCTCCCCATACTTATATGGATGATATACTGTAGACACCCTCAGTCAATTGTATATTGAGCTGATGGTGAGTCCAACCATTACTTTGCACTTTGATCTACAACTTATGCTACTGAAACAGTGACCTTACTCATCTGTCAGGTAGCTACAGTTAATCATATATTGAGCTGAGGCTAACTTACTCATCTGTCAGATTATCAAGTATCGAGTTCTAACAGGTTATGGGTCTATTGGACAACATACTTTGAAACACTAGCAGCATTGAGATACTCATACCCCTCTCCTCTTCACTTAATCACACTCTTAGCACTCTCATCAGTGTGGTTTGGGCTTGGGGCTTTTAATCCATTGTCTACAGTTTTTGATGATCTTATGGCTTACAGTTTTCAGCCCTTGTAGCCACCAGGTGGTTGAATTGGACTTATTTTGCTTCCTCTGCCTGTCTCATGTCTGAGACTGGCGGCATATCAATATACTGCAAGCTGACAGCATTCCAATTCCATGTTCTTTGTACCTCTGCAGCTCTTTGCAAGAGGAAAGGATTTTCTGTTGATAGTTGTTGAAATTTCTAGCAAAAACCGGATGCCAAAGCAACCCTTTTTCATTCTGAGTTGGGTGATGTGAAGCGACAAGACTAGGGCTATGTTACTACTGTATCCTAGGTATGAGTCCAAGAAAGATAACAAATATCAAAAGACAATTATAAGGGTGAGGTGGGAGAGTGATCGAAAAGAACTGTCTGACTAAAGAATAATAGTAGTTGATTCCTGGTAAACAAATGATGCCTTGTAAGTAAAACTGTTGGAAGCAAACATGCTGCGTCTGGCTCACTGTACACAAACGTTGCCATGAATTATATTCTTTCTGGAGCAAGTTCGAACTGAATTTCTGCGGCAGCTATAAAGATGAGACATATTAACTGAACTGAGGAGATCATACCTTTGAATAGTGATGCTAACTGAACATGACTGAATGAAACGACAGAGGACCAATCACTACTCTGCGAAGGGCATGAGACTGCAAAAACTGCGGTGGTAATATAGCTGAGTGCTCACCAGAGCAATGACAGTGGTGGTAGGAATGCAAAACCATTGCATTGAAAGAAAATGCAAGACTGTTGCATGATGAATGGAGAGTGAGACCTCAGACCCTACTGTTCTTGACCCAGCATCCGCCAAACAATGGCACTGAGCCAAGAACAGCTGTTGATCTTATTTGAGGCAGTGTGAGGTGTGAACTGATGTTGCTTGCCATGCAGAGGCCTCCAAAATTGCTCCTTACCCTTGGAACCTGCAATTACAATGACCTCTGCAGCTCTTTGCAAGAGGAAAGGATTTTCTGTTGATAACTGTTGAAATTTCTAGCAAAAACCGGATGCCAAAGTGACTCTTTTTCATTCTGAGTTGGAGTGATGTGAAGCGACAAGACTAGGGCTATAAAAACGGCTGTAGAGGAGTGAGGAGGGGATGGTGGAGGTGAAAAGATGTGGCGAGTAGCTGAGATGGAATGGAAAAGATAGCAGACTTAACAACTTTTCTTTAGGGCTGCCAATTGCAGTACCATCCTGACGCATGGGTTCTCCTGAACATATGTTGTCTATGCCAATGATGACCAACGCCCAAGAGCTTTAATGATACCTTCTGATATTCCTAGAAAAGCGTAGTATGTGGTGCCTCCTGCTCGAACCGAATGACCTCCAAAAGACCAATCTATGAAAGAAAACAGTTTTGACTCAAACCATGATCTCATTGGAAGAGAACCATCCTTCTGGATGAACAGAGCTCATTGTAGTCCATGAATCTTATCCCTGCTCTCGACATACTCTTGCAATAGTGCCACTGGATCTGCCGTCTTCTGATGGGTGAATAGGATATCCATACCATGATAAAATGGGTTGGCTTTGTGATATGGTAGATGGTAACCGACATAACCTGGAGTGAATTTTAATGATGAACATTTTATGATCTTCCTCCAATCTGGCTGCTTTTTTGCAGTTTTCTTGACCAGTTCACCTGATCTGTGGCATGCATATAAGCAACAAGACATCATGGTTGCAAAGAGTAGGTCATTGTAGTCTGCTGTCCATTGTGCTTAATCGACAAATGCTGCAAGGTGCTGTGGGTGTAGAGGTTGTTTTCTATGAATAGGATCAGCATGTACTTTCTTGGCACCTCTAATGGTTGCTTGAACCAAGGGGTGTGCACTGTTATTGTTGAAGTCCAGATAGAAATCACGTATGAAGTGCCAAAGGCCTGTAAGATACTTTGGTCCTGATGCTATAAATTTTGAAGTGTATGCTATATATCTCGACAGCATCTGTGGTGTAGGGTCAAGAGGAAGATTATGATTGATACAAAATTTGACATAGTCACGAGCTCCAGTGGCATATCTGCTTGCTGTTGATCTCTCTATAGCTTGTATTTGAAGGTGGGATGTGAGAGCATCTAAATCATCCAACTCCATTGGGGGGCAGATCACCGATCTGTTACTCAACAATCCGCCCAACGCATTCAGAAGCACCCTCTCCATCGCATCAGCAATAGGTCTCAAGGAGGCTCAAACTGGCGGACGCAGTCTGCAGGGAATTTTTGTTTATACTCGTCAAAGAGTAGTCATAAGAGTAGGTCAGCTCTAATATTGTCCTTTCCTGCGATATGACAAACTTTCAAATCTATGCCAGTCTGCAAAATTACACCGGCGACTGCATGCACTACAGCATTGTGAAGTGATTCAAATGCACCTAGGGTGTTGAATACTGCAACTGAGTCCAGACTATCTGATAAAACCAGTAATCGCCATGGAGGATGATGAAAAGAAGCTACATGATGAACAGCTAAAAGGATTGCAATGAGCTCTAAGAAGAAAATATCAATCTTTGTAGACGTATCCTTGGGAGCTAATTGATAGGTGAAACCGTTGCCTGCAAATACAAATGCCATACCCAACTTCAGGCTAGCATCTGTCCACATAACTATGTTGGCGGCATCATTGTTCCATCTTGTTGTTTCCAAAAATCGAACTCCCATTGATTTTTGGATGATCTCTATGAGCCAGTTCATGTCTATAACAACCTCTTTGTTGAGGTAGATCCCAGCATGCATCATTTCTTTTCCCAACATTTTACAATACATTTTGGTGAGTGCTGGTTGATCCCATGGTAAGACATTGAGTAACTGTAAGGGCGACCTCTGGGAGTTGTGGCTAATCACACAACTGGCAGAGGGAAATCTGAAGTATATTAGGAACCAGTACAATAAGACAGGGAATGTAGCTAATCACCTAGCAGAGGGAATTCCAAAGAGAACAAGTCTAAGGATCTCCTTGCGCCGGGTGCCTGAAAATACTGTAGAGGTCACCTGACCATATTCTAGGGGAGGTCGGAGGTCCTGGAGTAACTCTGGGAGGTCCGAACATAGATGAAAAAGGAAGTCCCCTGATATCACCCCCCTCTTAGGGTGCGGCGACTCAATGCGCGGGGTAGAAGAGGTCTTGGAGGGCAAGGTCGGTCGCGGACACGGGGTACATGCCCTGGATAGCTCGCAGCGTGTTGGAGTGTGTGCAATGGAACTCTCTAACCAGGGCAAGTGCATGAACCCCATCAGCGGGCTCCCAGGAGATGTCTTCGATACCGTAGCCTTTCCACTTCACCTTGTACTGTAGCTGTCGTCAGAATAGACGGCTGTCCAGGATCTTCTCTACTTTGTACTCGGGGCCATCATCTGCTAGCACTGGCAGCGGAGGCGGGGGGTGCGCGGCGCCCCAGTATTGGGTCGTCCGGGGTGGGAGTGAGCTTGACCGCGTTGAAGACCGGGTGCAGCTTGCACATCCCGAGGGGCAGTCGGAGCCAGTACGCCAGGGGTCCAATCTGTCTTTCCACTACGTATGGCCCAAGTTGACAATGGGCCAACTTCTGGGAGGGTTGGATGGTGACGATGTCAGAGGCATTTAGGTACACGTGATCCCTGGGTTTGTAGGTGGGGGCCAGGAGTCGACCCCGGTCGTAGTATTGGGCCATCTCGTCCTTTGCCTTGGTCAGTGCCACCTTGGCCTCTTCCTGAGCCTTGCGCATCTGGTCCACAAACTCATTGACCGCCTCGTTCTCTGACCAACATATGGGGGGTTTGAATCCCATCCAGGGGTGATGTCCGGTGTTCAGGAGGAATGGGGAGACCTTGGTGGCGGAGTGCACGTGGTTGTTGTACTGGAATTCCGCCTCTGGGAGGAGCTCATCCCAGTCATCCTGCCGTTCATTGCAGAACAGCTGGAGGTACTGCTCAAGCTCCTGGTTGACCCGTTCTGTCTGGCCATCGGACTAGAGGTGGTATGCAGTGGAGGTGTGGAGCTTGACATGAAGGAGCCAGTAGAGCTCGCACGTGAACTCCACGACAAACTGCGGACCCCGGTTGGAGACGTAGGCGTTGGAGAGGCCATGGAGCTTCCATACGTTCTTCCGGTAGAGGTTGGCGGCGCCCATGGCGGAGCAGGTAGTGTGGGTTGGAATGAAATGGGCCCTCTTACCGCACAGGTCCACTACGACCATGATAGCGTCATAGCCATGGGAGTCCAGCAATTCCACAATGAAGTCCATGGAGGCCACGCTCCAACGCGCGGCCAGCATGGGGAGGGGATGCAGCTGTCCGACCGGGAGGTGTTGTTGGGGCTTGGTCCGGAGGCACAGGTCGCAGGTGCTGGTGTAGGAGCCGATATACTGGGACATCTGGGGCCACCAGTAGTTCTGGGAGACTAGCTCTAACGGCTTCCAGCGGCCCGGATGCCCTGCTAGACGGGAGTCGTGATGCTGTTCAACGATGCATTGTTGGAGCTCTGGGTCATTGGGCATGTAGATGCGCCCTCAGAAGGTAAGGAGGCCATCCTGCAGGCCCCATTCCTCCGCATGCACCGACTTGGCTCCGGTAGCGTGTCTGGAGCATAACGCCAATGTGGCCCTAGCAACTGAGTCCTTGTGGAGCCCTTCCCGATTGCCCCATTGGATGTCCCGGAGTATGAGGACCTTGTCTCCCTGTACGGCCACGCCTTCCAGGGCCCGGATAGCAAACAGTTCCGGTCAGAGGAGCACCATGTTGTCGTTGTCTTGAGATCCAGAGCCGTGGTCCACATGCCGGGACAGCGCGTCAGGCTTCCCCATAGTCCATCCGGGTTTGTGATGGAGGGAGAAGTCAAAGTTGGCAAAGTACAGGGACCAACGCGCTTGCCTGCAGTTGAGCTCTTAGCCGTCTGTAAGTGCTCCAGGTTCTTGTGATCCGTCCAGACTTCGAACTTGTGCCGGGCCCCTTCCAGGAAATGGCGCCACTCCTCCAAGGACCAGATGATTGCAAGCATCTCCTTGTCATGGATTTCGTAGTTGCATTCCACAGCATTGAGGCTCTTGGAGTAGTAAGCCACCGGGTGCCACTTACCATCCTCCAGAGACTCCTGGGAGAGGACTGCGCCCGTCGCAAAGTCGGAGCTATCAGCCTCGAGGCGGAAGGGGCGGTCATCGTCTGGGAACACCAAGACCGGTTTGGAGGTCACCATGGACTTGAGGGTGTTGAAGGCCTCCTGTTCCGCATTGCCCCAGCTCCATGCCACATCTTTCCCAGTGAGGTCAAACAGAGGGCGCGCGTGGTGCGAGAAGTCCCAGATGAACCTCCGGTAGAAGTTCACAAAGCCCAAGAAGGCCTGCACCTCCTTCTGGTTCC